>CAUYSK010122670.1:0-103476 GCA_963575035.1 Avahi laniger | reverse complement strand
TAAAGAATTAATTATATATAATCCTGTTAAGCTCTGTTTAGAGTGAGTAGACTTGTTTCAACCATGTAATTTCTGTGCCTCAGTTTCCACATTTGTAAAATGAGGATAGTGATAGATAGCACCTATCTCCAAGGATTGTTTTTAGGGTTAGGAATTATGCATGTAAATTACTTAGTATACAGGAAACATTCAAGTGTTTTTACAAATTGCTGTTATTATGGTTATTCTAATTTTATTTAATGAACTTTTATGAAATCGAGGCAAATCTGCTGTCTTCCAGTGAATGCTTTTTGAGAACCGATGTCATCAGCAGGGCTCCGGTAGTCCCCCAGGTCCCTCCCTGTGAGGTGGCATTTAATGGTTTCAGAATGTCGCCTCACACTCAATGAATAACCCATCCTCCTTTAACTGGAAACAGCATATGGAAATCATCACGAAGAGAAAAAATAATTTCAAGTCCTTTGAAAATATAAAAGAAAATAAATTGTCCCTGGTAAGTAAATATAGAACACGCATCTCTGAACAGTCAGGAAAATTCTGTGCGAGGCCTTTGGCAAAGGCTAAAGAGGATTTCGTTCCCTCCCCAGCCTCCTCCCCCACACACTGGTCTTCTAAATTCGAAGATGTTATTACTATATAAGGCTGCTTTTTCTAAGTAAATGATAATACATTCAACTGCTTGGTGTTTTTAGGTTTTCAAACAGTGGTGAGCTATTTTCATCAGTCAAGATCAAGCTAAACTGAAAAACAAAGTCTGTGAGAGTCAGATAATACCATAGGAGTCACCTTTATTTTTTTTCTTTCATGAGAAACATAACTATTTTCACAGGAGCGTTCTCAGCATGACTGCTATTAGACCGCATTGTGTAAATATTATATCACATTTATTGGTGGCTGCAGCGAGTCAAAATGCAGTGATCCGTTTTCAGGTCTCTGATCTTTTGGCTGCCTGCCTGCCAGTTGGGGAGATGATCAGAACAATTCCATCCCGGGGCACAGCTGTGGTCAGGGAGAAGCAGCTCGTGGGTCATCCCCCCCCTATGCCCACATGGCCACGTGGCTTCTCGTTGACTGGGTTTCCATGGGCCCTTCAGCTGCAGACATAGGATGGAGAGTAGATGGGATAGAAATTCAATAAAGGATGCCATTATGATGTTGATTCTCTTCTGTTCTTCATTATCTTCAATTACCCTGACCCTCTGCTTCTCTTTCTTATTTGAAAAATTCCTTCTTCTCTGTCTTCACTGCCCCCATTCTCTTAATTTTCATTCTTTCTTTATCTAGTTTTTTAAAAGCCTCTTTTCCCCATAGCTTCCTAAGCAGATCAAGACATCAAATCTAATGTTGTCTTACCCGTGGAAGAAAGAGGAGTGGTACCTGAGCGTGTGTCTGTCTATAGAACAGAGAAAGAGAGAGACCGAACACAGGAAGTTCTGCCTAAGCCTCTCTTAACCGACTTTCATGGAAAGGTACCAGCATACTGCATATTTCAATTCAGGGATGAGATGAACTAGTTTGGAAAGTTATTTTACCCTCATAGGCGCTGTGTGATTTTCTAGGAGTGCATTTCAACAGTCCAGCACTTTGCTCTTAGAAACTCCTTGTGTCAAGGCCTATTGCCTCCTGTCACTGTGCATGTCCTCCTTCCCCCGCCATGCACACGGCGTCCCTGTCTGAGCAGCTTGCTTCTTCCAGTGAGGCTGTTTCCTTTTTTCCTAAACATGTCGTGTTTGTTCTTCCCCCAGTTCTCTGTGATGTTGCCCATGTTCTTTTCTGAAATGGAATGCTCCTTTGTTTATTTCTCCTGGACGCACAGTAGGTGTGTAATAAAGACTTTATTATTAATACTTTTTAATGGATTATCAGTGATCTCTTTTTAATTTAATAAGTGATAAAATTGCATTCAATCAAAACCAAGCATGCATTTTTGGGGGGAAATTCAAACTTAATCAGCACCTTTGGGGATGAAAATATGAGTTGAAGTTCATCATCAGCATGAAAGGCAAGTGGGAGCAGAAGATGATTGTGTAGCAAGATTGGAGACAAGCGGAGGGAGGGCGAAGAGAGGGGGCGGGGAGGGCAGGGATGGTCTGCAGCACAGCTGGAAACAAGGATGTCCTTAAAACAAACTGGAGCTCCGCCCAGACCCCTCGTCCTGGAGACAAGGTGGAGGGAGGCTTCAGTCCTTACTATGCTTTCCCATTTGGCATTGAAACAAACAGATATTATTGTTTTGATACAGCTAACATTATGCTGTAGAGATTTGTTTCTCATTGGTACTTCTAGCTAAATGATTTGCACTTTTTCACACTTATATTGTCATCCTGCTCTTTGAAAGTAGGAGCCATATTTTTCATAACTCTTGACATCTTCTAAAATAGTACTCTTCAAAGTGGATGATTAATATATATGTGCATAACTAGGTACTTAAGGCAGGCTGTATACCTATTGGAAGGTTGTTGAATAAATGAATGAATGTACTTTTTTTTTTAAATAGTGCTTTTGGAAGTCTTTTAATGGGAGAGTGGCAGCTACTGAAGAGCTTGAGGTTTTATCTGACATGTTTTAAATGAGCAATTTATTTAAGAGTTAATTAGATGAGTGACATATATATTGTATATGTGTGCATTCATATTTTTAATTTGATATTATGTAGTAACAACACACAAGTCCAAGAGGTTGAAAAGACCATTGATTGAACTGAGAATCATGAGACCTGAATTCTAGATATGAGTCTAATTTGACTTAAATCTCAACTACGTCAGTGAAACTGGCTCTCAATTGCTCTATTTATAAAATGAAAGATTTAGAATTGATGATTTTAAGGTCCTTTTGGCTAGAGTATATTTTAAGTCAACAAGATAATAGGTGAAAGAAAATGCCCATGAATGGTCTTGTTTTCTCTGTTAATTTGAAAAACAGAGAAGTTTTTTTGGGAAAGAATAATTCTTTATGCAGCCTTGTATGAGAACTTTATTTGCATTTCTCTACATCAGAATTTTCAGAACATCTTTGTTTAAAAAAGAAAAAAAAACCTCTCCAAATGCTACCAATTTAATATGTACTTTCACTAGATCTTCCTTTTTTTATTTCAGAATATTGCGGGGGTACAAATGTTTTGGTTACATAAATTGCTTTTGTACAGTTTGAGTAAAAGTTATAAGTGGGCCCATCCTCCAGATAGTGCGCATTCTACCCGTTAGGTGGGAATTTACCCATGCCCTCCTCCCCCTCCCACCTGCTTGATTTCCAATGAATGTTATTTCTCTATGTGCACATAAGTGTTGATCAATTAGTTCCAATTTAATGGTAAGTATATGTGGTGCTTGTTTTTCCATTCTTGTGATACTTCACTTAGAAGAATGGTCTCCAGTTCCATCCAGGTTAATACAAGAGGTATTAGATCACCATTTTTTTTATGGCTGAGAGGAACTCTATGGTATACACATACCACATTTTATTAATCCACTCATGTATTGATGGGCTCTTGGGTCTTCCTTTTTTAATGCTTAAAATGATATTGCGGTGAATTACTATCAAATTCAGCATTTTCTAACGCTTCCTTTATTTTTTTAAAAAAATAAATGCTTGCTTCTTTTCCTTTCCTTATTACTTTCTTAAGTAATGAGGTAGTTCCCTAGCATATCTAAATGTAATCAATATTTTTTAAAACATCATTAACAAGTCATGGATTTAAAGACAATTGATGTTTTTATAAATCTAACTTCTTTACTCAAACTCTGAATACAATATGATTTATAGGTTTTAAGTTTTATTCACCTTCCCCTATTAGAAATACAAGATAGACAATGGATATAGACCATCTCATAGAGTAAAACCATTCATTTCCTTTATTAAAACTGTCACAATATTGGCGAGGCATGGTGCCTTACGCCTGTAATCCTAGCACTCTGGGAAGCCACGGCGGGAGGGTTGCTTGAGGCCAGGAGTTCGAGACCAGCCTGAGCAAAAGTGATACCCCATGTCTACAAAAAATAGAAAAATTAGCTGGGCATGGTGGCGCATGCCTGTAGTCCCAGCTACTCAGGAGGATCAGCTCCTGAGGCAGCAGGATCGCTCAAGCCCAGAAGTTTGGGGTTACAATGAGTTATGATGACAGCACTGCACTCTAGGCCAGGGTAACAGAGCAAGGCTCTGTCTCAAAACAAAACAAAACTAAGCAAAACTGTTACAATATTCTGACCCAGCTATCTACTTCTATGAAGCATTCATATTTGATGTGGACAGGAGAAGAGAGAATATGTTTAATATTGTTCATCTATTCCTTAAACCTCTCTCATTTGGATAAAATATGTCAAAGAGAAAAAGAAGAGTCATTGGTATACCTGCACTTGATTAATTTAGCGCCACATCTCTAAGTGCAGTATTTTAAGTCAAATCATGGCTCTAACCCAGAAATGAATTCTTTAAGGTCTATATTTAAAAATGTTAAAATAGCTAGAATTGAAAATGACTTTTGTTTTTGGATTATAAAAATGATTGTCGTCGTAAAAATAGTTCAAACATTGCAGAAAAGGATAAAAATAAAGTAAAAATTATACCAGCCAGAAATAACGCATTATTCACATTTTGGTGAACAACTTTTCAGACCCTCTCTCTACACACAGATCAACTCACAATCACTCTCACATTTCATTCCATGTGAAAAGAATGGTACTCCCTGTACTTTCTTATTAAACGACCCATCATGCACTTCTTTCTGCGTCAATGGTACTGATTTGCATCATGATCCTTAACGGCTGTGTAGTATTATAGGGTACGGATTGATTGTAAGTTACTCAACTCATTCCCTATCGAACATGTTAAGTTATTTCTAATTTTTAACTGTTACAAATTATGCTGGGATAAATACTTTTGTATGTATAAAATATACTTGTCTGATCATCCCTCCAGAATAAATCCCTAAAAGTAGAATTGCTGGCATGAGAGTGTGCTCTATGATGGCTTTCTTAAACTCATTTATTCTATTTATTTATTTTGTGTGTGTGAAAATGAAGAATGTGTGAATTAATGTGGGGCCAATTATTATATATAAAGAGAAATTTTCTTATCATAAACATGTTATTATTATATTGGCCAATATAGACCTTTTTTTGGCTGATAAAATAAGTAAACGTCAACATCAAGTAATCTTAGGTAACGTACTTCCATTTCTAAACATTTTAAAATATTGATAGTGATTTGTAACTTTAAAAATGTCTTAAAAGAAAAATTTTTGATAGAGAAGAGTCACATGTTTCAGTTCTATTAAGTTGCCAGATTATTTCAGAATAAAAATCTTTCATAAATATGATCAATGTCTGAAAAACAGTGGACCAAGAAGGTATTATGTTTGGGAAGCTTCTCATAGAATTATCAAGACAGAACAGTCAAGTAAATCAGGTTTTTAAGGATCTATCCTAAAAAAGTAATTAAATTCTACTATCTTTCTTTTGGGAGATAGGTGAAAATAGATTGTATACATGATAAAGCCGTATACAAAAGTGTTGCTATAAACGTCATTGTAGTATCATTTTCCTGAAGTTACAGGGTCAGCTTTAAGAGAAGGCCTTCCTTTGAGGAAACACATCATTGAAATTTAGCTTATAATTCTTTTTTTGTTTTTAATTCACAAAAATATTATACAGCCTCTATTTTGGTTTAAGTACAGTTTATACAATTTAGTTTAATATTGTTTAAAGATCCCTGATTCATCTGGTTATTAGAAAAAGGAACTAAGGTCGGGCGTAGTGGCTCACACCTATAATCCTAGCACTCTGGGAGGCCGAGGCGGGAGGATTGTTTGAGCTCAGGAGTTCGAGACCAGCCTGAGCAAAAGTGAGACCCCGTCTCTACTAAAATTAGAAAGAAATTAATTGGACAGCTAAAAATATATAGAAAAAATTAGGCTGGCATGGTGGCACATGCCTGTAGTCTCAGCTACTCCGGAGGCTGAGGCAGGAGGATTGCTTGAGCCCAGGAGTTTGAGGTTGCTCCAAGAGATGTCTTGATTTCTCAGTAGATTTTTCCAAAGTAAGTTTTCCATTCATTCACCACAAGAAATCCACATCAAGTGTCTATTTTGAGCTAGAAGCTGCTTTTTCTCACTGTTGTTTTATCTTAAAGATGCTCCAGGTGCAGAATTTGACATGATACTTCTCCTTTCCTAAACCTCGACTCATAGCCTCAAATGATTTCTTTGAACCCATTTCTCCTTAGGAAAGGATGGCATTATGAAAAAACATGTCAGTGGAAAAGCAGATGAAATCACTCAACTTTGCTTTTCCTTTCCTGTGCTGGGATTTTGTTTCTCTCTCTCACTGTCTTAATTTGCTTTGACCTTGCATAACATGCCTACACTCATACCTAAAAGAGGAGCGTTGCATCAGGGATTTTCATTTTTACAGCTTTCAAAATCCCTTAATCTTCATGAGCACAAATACTTAGACATTACTTGTTTAATTGTGTGTGTGTGTGTGTGTTTATGGGAAATGTGATGTGCTTAAGTATTGCCAGTTTCTGCTAATGGATAGGATAGATTTGGAAAACTGGCATGCTGATTGCCAAGTAAAGACAACAGTGCTTTTAGGGACTAGTGGCTTCCCAGGATTCTAACAAATTACCTTAGGCGTTTCATAGAAAAGCTACATTGTTTTAAAACTTAGCATGTGGGTGGATGTGTGTGTTTGTGTACCCCTGTGCAGCCAAATCCAGTAGTTCACTTTAAGCTGGGCTAAAGGAACACAGCACCAGAACAAATCTTTGTTTCTTATCTTATGTAGCTAACTTTTTTCTTAAGCATCCTTTAAAGTTTAGTTAAAAGTCCAGTTGTTTTCATGACACCTTCCCCAAACAAAACATGAGTACTTTATTTTCTAAAATTGTCAATGCCCTATATTGTCAATGCCTGTGCACTTGGTGCTTAATCATATGGTGTCAATTTTGTGAGTTTTCCTAAGTGTACATTTTTCCCCAAAGAAAATGGTGTATAAGTCCCTTAAAGACAGGGAGTATGTTTTACATTTCTTTTTTTTTTTTTTTTTTTTAGACAGAGTCTCACGTTGTTGCCCTGGCTAGAGTGAGTGCCGTGGCGTCAGCCTAGCTCACAGCAACCTCAAACTCCTGGGCTCAAGCGATCCTACTGCATCAGCCTCCCAAGTAGCTGGGACTACAGGCATGCGCCACCAAGCCCGGCTAATTTTTTCTATATATTTTTAACTGTCCAATTAATTTCTTTCTATTTTTGGTAGAGACGGGGTCTCGCTCTTGTTCAAGCTGGTCTCGAACTCCTGAGCTCAAACAATCCACCCGTCTCGGCCTCCCAGAGAGCTAGGATTACAGGCGTGAGCCACTGCGCCCGGCCTTGGTCTGAAATTTTAACACGAGCATGTCTTTCTTGCACAATCGGAACACACGATAAACTTTGTTTGTTTGAAATAAAAGAACAAATTAAAAGATTTTCTTACAGAATTCAGTTAAACAAGTCATATTAATAAGGATTTAACAGATTTAGATATTACATAAGGTTAAATGAAATGAATTTATAGCTGTTAAGGCTTTTCCTCAAGAATATCACAGTTAATGTTTAATTGTCATTAATAAGCTTAAATTAGATAGCCTACCTTTTAATCGTTTACAAGAACTTTGATGAATATAAAACACTACTGTCTACAAAAATAATCCTGCTTTGGGCAAAAAAGTTACTTTTCTATAATAAACAGGGCTCAAAACCAAACCCCAGTTCCTACTAGGTTTTCTCCGTACTTTCACCCTGCATTTCATCATCAATACTTTCTTTTCACTTGATATCATAGAAATGATAACCCCTTCAAAGAAGAAGAAACAAACTGCTTGCTGTTGGTTGCTTCTACTTTCATTTTTTTTTCACTAAAGCTGAGCAAAGGAACAAGTGTGAGACAGGAAAGAAAATGCAATAAGGTCTAAAAACAAGCTATCTTAAAATAATGTGAAGGCCGACAGATGAATCTTTCAACAAATTTGACTTTGCAATAGTTAGAAAAAAACTCAATGTACATTGCCACTCTGTAATTTAATTTATAGATATAAATCTTACCTGAAAAGGTGGATTATACTGAGTGACTTCTACAGTAACTGCATCTGATATTTGATAGCCATTATCTTCTACTGTTATGAGAGAGTAATAGATGAGACATGGATTGTCTGCTCGGTGCCATGCTGCTGCCAAAATCAGGAGCCCATCACTGATCAATGAAAAAAAAAGATGTACAGTCTCTTTGGAAAACAACCTGACCATTTAAGTTAAACATATACTTACCATATAATTTAGCAATCCCACTCTTAGATATTTACGTAAGAGAAAAAAGACATAATCACACAAAAAACCTGTGTATAAATGATTATAGGGGCTTTACTCATAATTGCCTAAAACTGGAAACAACTCAATGTCCTTCAACTGCTGAATAAACAAACCTTGGTACATCTATACATTGGAATACTACCCAGTAGTAAAAAGGAAGAAATTACTAAATGAATTTCAGATGCACTATGCTAAGTGACAGAAGCCAGACTCAAAAGGCTTTATACTGTACAATTCCACTTCTGTGGCATTCTGAAAATGGCAAAACTGTAAGGGACAAAAACCAAATCAATGGTTTCCAGGGGCTGGGGGTGAAGGGAGGGGCTGATTACAAAGGAGCACAAGGGCATGGGGGGCGGGGTGATGGACCTGTTCTGTATCTTGACTGTGGCTGTGATTAAATGACTGGACTGTAAGCACCTGTCAAAACTCTTGGAATTACACACTAAAAACGGTGAATTTTACGGTATGTAATTATAGCTCAATAAACCTAACTTAAAAAAAGAAAATCTACAAATCAACTAATCCAGGGATTGGCAAAGTATAGACCTCAGGCCAATTCGAGCCCAGGCTAGTTTTTATAAGTTTTCTTGGAAGGCAGCTGTACCCATTCATTTAAGTATTTTCTAAGAATGCTTCATGCTACCATGGATGGACTGAAGCAGTTACAATAAAGATTGCATGGCCCCCAAAGCCAAAAATAGTTACTTTTGGCCCTTTACAGCAAACATTTGCCAACCCCTGATCTAATTAGGTATTTAATTTTAGTTTGCCTTTGTCCAGGGGGAAAACATTTTTTTTTTTTTGAGACAGAATGTCATGTCACTCTGTTGCCCAGGCTAGAGTGAGTGCTGTGGCATCAGCCTAGCTCACAGCAACCTCAAACTCCTGGACTCAAGCGATCCTACTGCCTCAGACTCCCAAGTAGCTGGGACTACAGGCATGAGCCACCACGCCCGACTAATTTTTTCTATATATTTTTAGTTGTCCAGATAATTTCTTTCTATTTTTTTTAGTAGAGACGGGGTCTTGCTCTTGCTCAGGCTGGTCTCGAACTCCTGACCTTGAGCAATCCACCCACCTCGGCCTCCCAGAGTGCTAGGATTACAGGCGTGAGCCACCGCGGCCGGCAAATAATTTTTTTTTTTAAAGATGGTGTTCTGCTCTGTTGTCCAAGCTGAAGTGCAGTGGAATGATCACAGCCCACTGCAGCCTTGAACTCCTGGACCGAAGCTGTCCTCCCACCTCAGCCTCCCAAGTAGCTGGTACTATAGGCTTGAGTCACTATTCCTGGCTAAAAATTCTTAATTTTTGAACGAGGAGTTTGGTATTTTCAGTTTGCCCTGGGCCTTAGAAATTATGTAGCCAATCCTATGTAGAACAATTTTAAATATTCAGCTTTTTTACAGTGGATTTTTACTATATTTAAAACCTGGATTAATCCAATGAAAACTACTTTTTTTTTCTTTTTGTAGAGATAGGGTCTCCCTATGTTGCCTAGGCTGGGCTCAAACTCCTGGCCTCAAGTGATCTTTCCACCATGGCCTTCTGAAGTGCTGGGATTATAGGTGTGAGCCACCGCGTCCAGCAGAGAGGTACTTTTAATCTGAACTGACATCTTTATAAAAAGTGGGTGAACAAATTATGTCTATTCATGAATATGGTAGACAGTACGCAAATATCAGGTATGAGGATGGACCTTGCAACCTAAATGTCCATCAAAAAAGTATTGGTTTCTAGAACCTAAAGAGGCCTTCCAAAAAAAAAAAAAAAGATAAAACAAAAAAAAACCCCAGTATTGTTAAACATATTATTGTGTATTCATATAATATAGAGTACTAAGATACATAGGTTTCAATCTTGGTTGAACATTAGAATCATCTCAGGAGGTTTTTAAAAACAATTGTCTAGACCTTCTCCCTGATTGAGAAGTTGAAGCATCGGTCTACATGTGTTTGGAGCTTTGGCTTGGGGTTTTTTTTTCTTGTTTGTTTGCTTGTTTTGTTTTTTGTTTACTTCTTAAGTTCCCCAAGTGAGTCTAATATTCAGGCAGGATTAAGAACCACTGGCATTGGCCTTTAAAAGGATGAGGTGGATATAAATCCATCAGCACAGAAAATTGTCCACAATATATGGTTTTTTGAAATGCAGGTTATAAGGCAGTTATGGGTTATTTAATCCTATTTGTGTAAAATATTTTTTATATGCAATACAAGTTCTGGAACGGTAAACAGTAAATTTGAGGGGTAGAGGTAAGACTCCAGAGATTATACTCTCTACATGTTTGTACTTATATTTTTACACCAAGAATGTAGCTTTTAAAAAAATTAAATGAGCATGCAGAATTTTAAAAATCAGCAAAAGCTTCACATTTTTATTTTCACTTAGGAAAAAAAACATGATATATCTTTAATTTATACCTTCTAGCTATTTATAACATGAATATTTAGAATTTGTACCAGGTTTTCTGAAATTTTGGTAAAAACTTTACTATATAAAACATTTTCACAATCTTTGTCCCCTTTGAAATACAGTCACATGCCATACATATAGTGACATTTCATTCAATCAGCAACCACACATGACAGTGGTCCCATAAGATTATGATGGAGCTAAAAAATTTCTATTGCCTAATGATGTAGCCATTGTAACATTGTAGTATGATTACTTAATTTTTGAATAAATTTACTGTAGCCTAAGTGTACAGTGTTTAAAAATCTACAGTGATGCACAGTAATGTCCTTGGTTTCACGTTCACTCACCACTCGCTGACTCACCAGAGCAACTTTCAGCCCTTTAAGCTCTATTTATGGTTAAGTGCCCTAAGCGAGTATACTATTTTTTATCTTTTACACAGTATTTTTACTATGCCTTTTTTTGTGTGTAGATATGTTTAGATGCACACTTACCAATGTGTTACACCTGCCTACAGTATTCAGCACAGCAACATGTTGCACAGGTCTGTAGCCTAGGAGCAATAGGCTGTACCATACAGCCTAGGTGTGTAGAAGGCTATATACCACTTAGGTTCATGTAAGTACACTCTGTGATGTTAGCACAATGACAAAATCGCCTAAGATATATTTCTCAGAATGCATCCCCATTATTAAGCAATGCATGACTGTAGTTGAAGTTATTCCTATTTTCCAGATAAGAAAACAAAGAGTTAAGCCACTTGTCTCCGCTCTCATGAGAATTGAGACTCAAATCCACATGTGATTCCAAGTTGAATGTTCTTTTACTCTACATCACCACCTTCTTGATAGCTTACTCTTCACAGCATTTCCGCAGCCAGGGGTCACTGTACACTAAGAAAACATTGATTGGGTACTGTAACCTTCCAGAAGCATTCAAAGTGGGAATAATCGTTGCTTAACAATGTCAAGAGATGCTGCCTGGGCCTATTCATGCGCAATTTACTGAAGGTGAGGGCTAAAATGCTTTTCTTGATTTTTTGGTTTCTTGGGATAAAAAAATGTTAAAGACAAATTATTTCTACCCTTGCATATATCCTTATTATTTAAGACCTTTGGAAATACAGTATCTAATTGTGGCATGTTTCACATCCCTCATCCAATCATCGGCAACTGCTCTGTGCTTTACCTTCAACAATGTCCTAAATCTGGCCTCCTCACCCCTTCTCCTCTACCACCTTGGTCCGGGCCACCTTTTCTCTCGTCCAGATTACTGTAACAGCTTCTGGGCTGCTCGTCTGGACTCTGCTTCTCCACTTTTTCTCCCTACAATCAGTCTCCACCCAGCATTCAAGTGACATTTTCAAAGTGTTGGTCAGTCAGGCATTCCTTTCCCCATATAGAATCAAGTCTGGAGTCCTTGCTTTGGCTTACACGTTTGATCAGCTTGACCAATTTTCTGGCTACTTCTCCTAACCCATCTCCTACTCAGTCTCTCCGGGGCTCACTCTGCTCCACCCACACCAGTCTCCTGCTATCCACATTATCACCCCCACCCCCACCCAGGCCCTTTGCATTTGCAGTTCTCTGTGCCTGGAACACTCTTTCCAAGGTATCTGCACTGATGCTCACTCTCTGCGCTCAGATCTCTGGCCAGTTGCTCCCTCCTTGCTAGGCCTTCCTTTACCACCCAGGGTAGACAAAATAGTACTTCCTGCACTCTCTATCCATGATTCAGGGGATATGCTTCGCAGCATCTCTGACATTTTTAAAATATGCATTTAAATAAATGTGCATATGTTTATTGTCTGTCTTTCATCATTAAGATAGAAACTCCCTGAGAGTAGACACTTGTTTTCACTGCTGGATTTGTAGGGCATAGAACAAGGCCTGCATGTTATGGGCATTCAGCAATTATGTGTGAATGAATCTATCTTCCATTTTTAAGTCTTTTTTTTTTTTTTGCAATATATTAACCCAATTGCAAAGGTTGGGCTTGACTCTATGCTATCGGAGACCTCGCTGACAGAAAGAGGAAATGGACTTCTTCATCAATACCACATCATCTTTTGAGAAAACAGTAATTATTTGGGACAGAGTCTCAGTTTATCGCCCAGGCTAGAGTGCAGGGGTGTCATTGTAGCTCACTGCAACCTCAGACTCCTGGGCTCAAGTGAGTCTCATGCCTCAGTCTTCTAAGTAGCTGGGACTACAGCTGCGCACCACCACTCGTGGCTAATTCTTTCTATTTTTTGTAGAGACAGGGTCTCACTCTTGCTCAGGCTGTTTTCAAACTCCTGACCTCAAGCAATCCACCCGCCTCGGCCTCCCAGAGTGCTAGGATTTCAGAGGTGAGCCACCACACATGGCCAAAATAATTATTTTAATTGACAGATAATTGTGTATATTAATTTCATATTTATTACAATATTAAACACTACCTTTATTCTAATTTCCAGTGCAGGACAACCACAAAGCTGCAGATGTGCTCTTCCTTATTCCAGTATCCTCAAGGAGAAGGCTATGGGGGTCAACGAGCACTGAGAGGAGAGGAAACACAGCCACTTCTTGGAGGCTGAAGAGGCCACACACCCTCTGTGGCAGGAGGCATGACAGGGATTATGAACCTTCTCTTCCTCCTTTTTCTCCAGGACTTCTTTGGGTCATAGAGCTGAGGAGGAGGGATTTGGGGGCTGGTGTTCCCTAATGTTGCAAGGCTTATTCTAATTTGAAGAACACCGGGCTCAGAGAAGGGAAAATGGTAGCAGGCTCTTGAGGCCTAAACCGAAATTAATGATGCAGCTCTGTGTTCTCCGGGAATCCTGTTTACTGCTCTGGATAAAGAATCAAAGAGTGGATTTGGATTCTTATACTAAGCACTTTGAATACTCTTAATTTTAGATAACTAATAGCAGTCCTATGATGTAGGTATTGTCATCTCCAGTTTTTAGATGGGAAAATCAAGAGGCATTAGGGTTCCAGAAGAAATTGAATGGCACCCCCAGGTTTAGCTGAAGAAACAGGACTTCTACTGAGGTGGGGGTAGGGTGCAAGGGACTGACAAAGGATGGTAAAGCTCCCAGGGAACTAACAATGGAAGGGATCCAAGTCTTGGAGGAGGGCCAGCGGAATAGGAGTGTCTGGAACTAAGAGCCAGGAGGCAGGGAGAGTGGGGCAATACATTCCTAACCTTGCCGCTCTCTGATCTTGAGCACTCAAAACTCGAAAGTTTTCAACCCTTCCACCATGACAGAATTTTTACAACTCTGGGTCGTGACATATTACTGGCCATGACACCAGTTTAGTGACTTGCAATCAGCATTTTAAAAAATGATGTACAACAGAAACCGTCAGAGTGCACCTCAGCACATTTCCACCCTACAGACCACGATGAATGTATTTCTTACTTTGAAATACATGGCCCAGTACCGTATTGCCCTCCTATATCTTAATTCAGCCTCACAGGAATGTGCCCTAAATTCCAAAACACAGAAACGGCCACGGTCATGGGAAGACTGTCACAAACAGAAAATGTTTTAAGAGTTTGGATGCAGTTGCCAGGATTCGGCCCATGTTTCCAAAGTGCTGCCTGTCAGTGAACAGGCTGTTCAGCAACAGGAGCAGCAGCAGATTAAGGCCAGGGAGAGAAGAAATGAGCAACAGCACCCAGCTAGCATCTTCGCAGGTGAACATCTCTGCATCGCAGCAATTCCAGTAGTTTAGTCAAAGTATTTTCTTTACATGACTCTAGAAAAGACTATGGGCTTTGTAACTGGACTTTTTTTTTTTGTTGTTGTTGTTGTTATGGGCCACTTCTTTAATGATGTATTTATGACCTTGGGAGTTAACCTCTTTGATTTGTCAAATAGACCCCTCTTAGAGTCGTGGAAGAGAGATGTAAACGGCACTAATAGATGTAAAGCATCTGACCTGGCATATGAGTACAATAATGGTGATTCCGCTTTGTACTGTTATAATCCCACATTGGTTTTTAAGTACAAATGGTTATTGTATGTCAATGCATTTTCCTTACTGCAACCAGTAACCTATTATAACATTACAAGGAATTGTTATATGGGTGACTGTTTTTAAATCATAGGTAAAACTATAACACTCAAGTGAATCCCAAAGTAAATTCCACCCAAGTCCTCTCTGTGCAGAGGAAGCAGCTCGGGAGGGGCTGGAGCGAGGGCTTAGAGCAAGGATTAGAGGAAAAGAGAGACGTGAGTTTTGCACCAGGTCCTGAAGTGAAACTGGTATTATGAATGTAATTAAACCTGCTCTGTAACCTTACCCACCACCTCAGCCTACCCACCTCCCACCAAAACACATTTTGTACTTTTGAGCACCAGACTTATTTCAAAGAGTTTTTTTGCAAATCAAACTTTCAGTATTACTTTATTATCTCCTCCCATTTATTACTGAAAAAATGAATACAAGATCATAAGTTTGAAATACAGCCAGGGTCTTTTTTTCTCTCCATAATTGTGACACTAATATGCTTTAACCCTGGTAATCACTTTCAATCAATGAGGAAAAAAAAAGATGTCCCACAGTGGAATGATGCAAGCAGACGAGCTTGCTTATCAGAATAAAATTTCTTTTCATCTTACAGGTCAGTCACATCACACATATCCAGTTCAGAGGATGCTAATATAAACCTTGCCCACCTCTCTCAGCCCATTTTTCTTACTCAAACAGTTCCCAAGCAGCTCTTTGATGGAGACACAGTCTTCAGTTTCCAGGACAAACTGAGCCACAGCCTTCCCTCCTGGCAGATGGTTCCTCACCGTCTGACTTCTGACACTGTCCAGGACAACTCCTCTGATGTCTTTAGGCTTCCCTGGCACACCAAAGATGATAAACAGGCCCAGACAATCCTCTCCTATCAAGCTACAGAATTCTTCCAGCTTATCAAATCTACTTTCCTTCCAGGAAGACTCCTTTACCCTTGGCTCTGGATTGGAGGGGTCACAAGGCTTAGATTCCATGAGAGAAGACATCTGCAGGGTCTGTACTGCCAGCTGAAGCTTTATTTGCTTATCAGATCCCCAAAAGGTCCAAATCCAGTCTGCTCCAAACAGTGAGGCTTGGTTCTTGGTCATCTTGGTGGTGGTAAGCCACTCATCCACTCCCTTTTCTTGGCAGAAAGTGATGAAGTGGATTAAGAAGATCTCATTCAGAGTATTTGCAGCTGGGCAGAGTTTACTCAGAGGATATTCAAATCCAAGATACTCCTTCAGTTTCTGAGCTGCGTGGACTATAGCTCCACTGACCACTTCACAGACGCTGAGGGCCTCTTTGCTGTCCTTCAGAGCCAATTGTTGTGATGCTTTTTGCCCCATTTTCTCTGCACCCAATTAATACTGTTTCCAAATATCAAACATGTGAACTTTGTTCAGAATTAGCTTTTTCAAAGCAAAAGTTCTGCCATGAAGTCACATTTATTAATACGGTCCCAGTTTTCTAACTCTGCAGCTGACTTGGTGTAGCTGAGCATATATACATACAGCTAAGCAAACATGTCAGGTGTCCCTGTTTGTCAACTGGGTGTGTTGTATTCGTAGATTCCTGCTGGCTTATTTAGAGATATTAAATTTCACACAAAACATCTGTTCTATCTAGGTTATAGTCCCTACTTTTAATCTTTGGTAATCTCTTCAATATATGTTTCCTTTTTCCAAATTTTAGTTAAATTAAAAATTATATGCTAGTTCTTTAAAGACTCATACACCTCTTTCTACAATTACTTTCTTCAAATTTGGTGAATCATTTCTGTTTACTTTCAATGTAGCCCTTGTGCCATGACTCCTTATTCCCCAGCTCAGCGGCCTGTTTCCTCTCATATAAAAGATTCTCAGAGAAAGACCTCAAACGTCTATCTGTTGATACATGTTATGAACCCTACTCAAATGAATCTATGGCCACTTATACAGAGTTTGTGTTATTGTCTCCTATAACAGAAACAAAGGAAAATGAAGTAACCATAATAAAAATATGAGGCAATTTTATCAATTGACTTTATTTCCTTTCATATGGTAATCCCAGCAATATATGATATATTGTAGATAAAATACATCATCAATTTTTTAACCTTATTACAGATCATCAGTTATGTTATATTGTCCCAAATAAAAAACATTTGGCATCCGTAACAGTCTCCTGGTATTTGCAATCAGGTTCTAACAACAAATTGACATGTAGTCACATTAAAATAAAATCCAAATATAGTAAGAGGCCAATATAGTTACCAAATAATGAATGGTAGGATTCAAAGAAAATTATTATTACCATTAAATCATTTTAGTTATGAATAAATAGTAATCTAGTATTAGAAGTTCCTTGATGAATAGCTTGGTAACTTGCTGGTAACTTAAAAGATAATATCACTGATATTCAAATATAGTTTATAACCGAGTCCACCGGCATGTACTGAACTGCCCACTTCCGTTCTAGTTGGTGAAAACCTGTTTTTTCCATGGTTGGCTAACATGAATAATTATGTAGCACTGAATAAAAAACAGAATATTTTTTCTAATATTCCTAAAAAACATTAAACAGTAAATTTTTTTTTGTCGCAGCTTTCTGTTTTCTTTACAAAGAATTTTTGGGCCCATTGCTAGCTACAGAAAAACATGACCTATATTTTATCATCGCAAAAATAGCCATTATAAAACTAATTTTGCAGCCTCAGTTTTTTTGAACTCTGAAACAAAAGGTTCCAAATATTCAGCTTTTTTAAAAGCTCCATTCATTGAAAGCCTGAGAAATGTACAATATGTTCAGGCAGACTGTTAGTACTTTGATGTGATGATGTATTTAAAAAAGGAGAAAAATAAGAAACTTAACACTGTAAAGGTTTTTGTTTTGTTTTTGGATTCTTCAGAAGTTATTTCTACAAATGTTGGGAGGGAAGGGCTTCTGGATGTATTCAAGTTAATAGTATACTAATGTCCCTCAAGTTCTTCCTCGTGAGGTAAAAGGATCCAAGACTAAGGCTGAAATCCTTAAACTGTTCAACAATTTTGTGGTGCGTCATCAAAAAGGGGGTATTTCATGTATATTAATTTAACCTCAATGATCAACATTGTTAAAATTCAGTTGTGGTGAAAGAAAGATCATTGTCACCTCTTCAGGAACCAGCTGGTGTATGGAAATTTTGATCACCGTATTTTTTTTAAAAAAGTGACCTTTTCACCATCTTCCTTATGCCACAAAATAAAAGTTCTATTTTCTATGTACTGTATATACACATATATTTAGAAAAATATATAAAAAGACAATAAGAGGCAAGTGGAGGTATGGCTGGCATTTAGTGTGTGCACTGAATGCTTTTTAAAGGAATTCCACATACTCATTTCGAAAGCACAGAATGTCGTACTTTGGTGGCTGCAGTGAACACGGATGTGACAAAATCATGCACACACTGGTTCTTGTTCCCCCAAATCCTCCGTACTGTGGATGTGAATGGAAACACTGTGGTAAAGGACTCATCTTAAATGCAACACTTTAAATAGAATATATCACAGATTTTTACATTAAATAGAGGAAAAACAATTATACTCTCATTTGCCAGTGTCTCATTTTGCGTGGCACCTTCAGAATTGGCAAGTCTCCCCTGCTTCCCGTTTCTACTTCTCAGTAAGCAGAAGCTGGATCGATAATCAACATACAGTCTGTTGCTTATTGTATATATACTGTGAGCGTTTGGAGAAGAAAGTAGAGGAAAGACTAAGAGCTCCTCACGGTCACCCAGGGGCTAGGGTCAAACATTTGAGTCTTCGTCTGCGATGCTGGCACTGGGGGAACGGGCTGCAAAGTCTTTAAACATGTCGTCTTCTTTTAACATGTGCTGCAAAACAAGGAGACGGGGAGTCACACACTGAGAACCAAGAGCTCAGAACTATGCATTCTGAAGAATGTGTGCAGTCCTTTGGAGTTATTCTGAAAGACATTTTTAAAATAACATTTTCAATTCATTTTACCAACTTACTGTCAGATTGTTGATGCCTTCAGAGAATGCACCTATCTGTCTCACTGTCCCTTCTGAATCTTCCATCTGCAAAGAACAGACCACAACGTGACACACTCATTTTCATAATTTCAGGAGAGTGCAGCAAAATGAACAAAAGTCTAGGAAGAAATAATGGAAATGGTACTGAATGAGGCAGGAGCAACAGAACACTCTTGCTGATACTCTCCTCTCGTTGGTGCCGTCGGAAGTGTAAAATTAGAAGAAACACTTTATTGACACATCTAGTCTAATGACTTTGGTAACAGTCCCAAAGCTATATGCAGTCTCGTGACTCTAATCTGAATTTTAGGTAGTATGACCTCTCCCTTCCTGACTTGTTTTAATACACAGATTTCCCTAATACCGAGACGGTATAAGACAGGTAAATAGCACAGGCTTTGGGGCCAGCCTAACAGGTTGAAGAAGTCACTTATTTCTCTATGCCTCAGTTTTCTTATCTTTAAAATGAGGATAACAGTACTCCCTATGTCTTAAGATTACCAGGAACATTAATATACAGTAAGTGCTTAGGACAGTACCTGGAATGTAGTAAGCGATCTGTATTTTATTATCTTTATTTTTAGTTATTTGAAGAAAACATCCCTTGATTAGCAAATACAGCGTACAAAGTTTCCATTTAGCGCTTGAGTGCTGGAAGCGCATTCAAAGAGGTACGTAGGATTGTATTTACCTGCTCTAATCGGTCCAAATCATCTTCATCATATAGGCGCATGTCCAGACCAGGTTTAAATCCTTTCTTAGATGCACTTCCTGATGCCTGTCCCAATTCCATTGGACAAACGTATTCTTCACCATCTTCTTGTTTTTTCTTTCTCAGATTCCCAAAATTGCTGAAGGTAAGCTTCTTTGGCTTTAAAAGAAAAGCAAATGAAAACATCCAGGGATTTGATAAAATTCATATGACAAAGGATGGCTAACGTAATTTTTTTGTACCTCCCCTTCCCTACATGTAAAATTTAATTATTCACTCCATAATACAGAGAAAAGCAATTGGATGATTAAATTCGCATAAAACAAAAACAGCAGCATCCTGGCCATATAAATGATGCATCCGAATATGATAAATGATCCTTGTTATGAATCTCAGGAGATTAATCTTATTCTTATCCACAACAACTAGCTGGATAGTCACTCTGATAAGCAATATATGCCAAGAACCTTAGCTGTGATTAGACAGCACTTAAAGCAATGCGATTTCTCAGGGCTGAATCCAATTTTGCAAGGTTTTCCAATTTAAGATCAGCAAAAGAAAATGAAATGGTCTTTACTATATTTTCTCTTTGGGTGAGGCTATGTTTATCTTGTATGCCTATCCTGCTTCCATACAAGACTAGCAGTGCCTGCTGAAACAATTCTCACTCTTTAACAGACTCTTGCAGAGGTTTCAAACCTGGCACATCTCTTAAAGGAGAAAAGGATCCAAAGAGAAGGTGCTCAGGTAGACAGAGGGGCTTAAAAAAAAAAAAAAAAGAACTTGGTACATATATCTGGAGGAGCTGGAAAATCCTATCTGCACATTAAGTTCATTGAGATAACACGTAGGAATCATTTCAAAGAAGAAATAATAGTCTGAATTTGGTAAGATCCACAAATCCAGGTAAATTAGGAAATATCCAGTCTCTGCTGATCTTCCTTCAATCATCTCTTAAGTATCTTTTCCTGACTTGCAATACTGGTCAATTATAAGCCAGACAAGCTGAATCTGTGCAAGGAGAAATCTTCCTCTTATATTTGACTTATCCGTAGGGAAACAGGACAATTGCAGTCAGTATTTGGACCCAAGTCATGAGCTCTCTGCGTTAGCGATACATTGATCACAGAAACCAACATCATGCTCTTCCTTACTGTTAACCCTAATAAAATAAATGACTTCGCAGAAACTTTCAAAATGCATTTTCTCAATTACTCTTAAAGATACATATACCTTCAACCCATCTATAAAACTTAGTAAACCTCAGAAGATAGAATGTATCTTCTGAGGTAATGGGTAATGGGCAAAACTGAGTCATTGCTTCAGGCAATTACTAAATGGTATGGGTTTGAACCCACCTTCACTTTGGCAGTAGCTGTTAGTAGTACATAGTCTGGTAACTCCATGGCATCTCGCTTCTGGCGTTGGGCCTCAGCACCGATCAGAAGGTTGAAATGAGTGGCCAAATGCCTTCGCAACAAAGTCTTATTTGGTGGGATGTTCAATAACTGAGCCATGGTTTCTACATTAAAGCGAGGTTCTAGAACCTATAAAAGAAAAAAAATTCAAATTGTTAAAAGGCACCATAGGTCATGAGTGTTTGTATTGTGCTGTACAATTAGCAAAGCTCTTTCATCTTGATTATTTCCAATGACCCTGTCAATAGCCCAGTGAAGTTGTCAGGGTATGGACTCTGATCTTTAATTTACATATCTTTTCTTCATTTTGCCAAAGTTAATAAGTGGTAGAGCTGGTCTTGAAATCCAGGCTTCAGGCATTACAATGCCAGTGCTTCTGTCTCTTTGGGGTGTTGGCTTTGGAAGCCAGCTCCTTATGCAAACAACATCAATATGCAGAACTACAATCTGTATCTTTGCAGGGGTTTTAAAATATGATCATATGAGAGACAGTGGCTAGATGTTATTCAACAGGAAAGAGGACAATAAAAGAGAACTAGGCTTAAATGCAATCTAGAGTTATATGACATAAATAAAAATACTCTGAAAGGAAAGATCCCCTAGAAATAATGCAGGAGGGTTGGGTCAGATGATTTTAGGATCATGACAAGCAAACTGGTAATATCCTACACATTAGACCAAAGGAAACAAAATGAGTCAATATTAAATTGAAACAGTTTTACCATGAGCCCACCATGGACACCACTGCCTCTGAGGTTGGGGGCATATTCCGCCAAGTCCACGGAGCGTAGCCACTCCATCACTCGATGGTTGGTCCACTGCTGAACCTCTGATGGGGTGATGCTATTCTATGGGAACAAACAACCACCAAGAGCTTCAGTTATTGGCCACAGGATCCTAAATATTAAGCTGCATGTTCTGTCTAAAAGGTCTGCCCCATGGAGCAGTTACTCGGCATCTCACTCAATACTTAAAGAAACTAGAAAAAGTGTTTGCTACTTTAAATTCTCTTTTAAAGAATTTAAGTCACAGAACAGAATTTCAAGCTTTCCTTCACACTAATAAAGCACTACTTTAGGAAAAGGATTCATTATTATGATATATTTACATCTGTGGATTAAGGAGGCAAGAAAAAAAAATACACCCAAGAAAAGGAGGAAGCATCACTGAAAAACAATCTTTGACTTTAGTTACACAAGTGGAACCACCATGCGAGGGTAGGGGTCGGGAGGAAGGATACAGAGAAACAAAGTCTAAGAATAAACGCGGCTGGACTGGAGCCTGTGAAGAGAACAGCTTCTCGCACAGGCTCCAAGAAGAAACCGGTCTTAATTTGACACACATGGACAGACACGGCATGGAAGCGTAGCCTGTAAGCCTCAATCTCAAATGCTACCTCGTCAGATGGGCGCCTCCGCAGACAGTTTGGTTCAAAGTTATTGATCCTCAGGACTTGGATGGCCCTTTTGATGCTGAGCTGGTGTAGCACGCTCACCACCTTCAAAGACAGCAGGTCATCCTGTAAAAGAGAACAGAAGGAGGAGCTCACTGTGCTGGCCCGTGGCAGGAGACTTTCTTAGGGAATCTCAGCAAACTGCAATAGAAATAGAAGAGCCCCTCAAACCAACAGGCCCCAAGGGCTTGTCTGTGTTTTCAAAGCTTTCATTTAGTCACAGAACCCTTTTTCCTGTTCCGAACAAAATCCTCTCCAGAACCCCAAATGAATGCTGATCCCAATGAAGCTGACTCCTGGTGGTTTCTCTCTCCTCCAGACAGGCTCTGGAATTCCTTTGTTTCCTCCTGAGCTTGGAGAACTTGATCTGCAGATAAAACACATCCCTGGGCACTGGCCAAACTGCCCTCTCTTTTTCCTTTTAGCAGGTAGGTAGGAGCAAGCAATGCCCACTGGTGATCAAGGCTTGGTTTTCTGAACTAAGGCACATCATAGTTTTGAGGGAAATCACAATAGTTGCTCTTGTTATATTATTCTCTGGCCCTAAAAATTCTCTAATTCTAGAGTATCATGCTTTATCTAGCAGACATTGTGAACAATTTTGGAAAAACTATGTCAATCATTGCAAAGGTTTTGGTGAGAGTTAGGGAGGAGAAGTGATGTTATACTTATCACATATATGACCAATCAACCCTGAAAAACTTTCACCAGTCTGTGGCTGTTGGGAACATTTTCAAATATACCAAACACACCAAAACAAATTATTTCAGAAGAAGGTGATTTGGGGGCCAGTGTCAAGATAAGCACCAGTCTACTTCCAAATACACCCAGAAAATAAACAAGGAAAACATCCATTTTAGACACACCTCACTGATAACACATTTCTTATGAAAAATAAAAAGGAAAAAAATCTACCATAGAAATATATTTAAAATAAAACTATTAGACAATCAGTTTAAAGTCTTTCTTTTTTTTCTTTTCTCCTTTGAGATAGCATCTCGCTCTGTTGCTCCAGGTAGAGTGCAGTGGTGTTATCATAGCTCATTGCAACCTCAAACTCCTGGGCTCAAGTGATCCTCCTGCCTCAGCCTTCTGAGTAGCTGGTACTATAGGCGTGTACCACCACACTCGGCTAATTTTTCTGTTTTTAGCAGAAATAGGGTCTTACTCTTGCTCAAGCTGGTCTCGAACTCTTGCACTCAAGCAGTTCTCCCACCCTGGCCTCCCAGAGTGCTAGGATTACAGGCATGAGCCACCTGCCTGGCTCAGATTAAATTCTTGAGGATACTAACTGAGCAAAAAGTATTCCCTGAATTTTTTATGGATTGATTTCTCAAAAGTAGTGTCTCATAAGTTAGGAATGGTATTTACTTTTTTTTTTTTTTTTTTTTTTTGGGAGACAGGGTCTTGCTCTGGTGCTCAGGCCAGAGTGCAGTGGCTTGATCATTAGCTCACTGTGGCCTCGAACTCCTAAAAGCTCAATCTTCCTGCCTCAGCCTCCTGACTACGGTGCATGCCACCACAGCTGGCTAATTATTCTTATTTTCTGTAGAGGGGCCATCTCACTACATTCCTCAAATTGGTCTTGAACTTCTGATCTCAAGCCATTTTCCCACCTCAGCCTCCTAAAGCCCTGGGATTATAGGTATAAGCCACTGTACCTGGCCAATATTTAACATATTTTAATCTAAGATTGGGATACCCAAACATTTCAATGTAAGCTATTTTCATCTAACTAAAGTCTATCAGACTAAAAAAAAATGTATAATGTTTATAACGTAACTAAAATGTTAATTATTTTTGAAATTCTTTATAGTTTAAAGGATCTTAAAAGAAAAGACTGTTTTCTTTTAAATCAAAACAGAATTTTTTGTGATTTTTTAAATTTATGGAAGAGTTGACAAAGATAGTATTCTATATACCTTTTACCTGGCTTACCCTAACATTAACATTTTATGTAAGCATGATACATTGATCAAAACTAAGAAATTAATATACACAATACAATCAGCTAAACTACAGACTTTATTCAGATTTCACCAATTTTTCCATTAAGGTCCTTTTTCTGTTCCAGGATGCAATCCAGGATATCATATTAAAACAGACTTTTTGTGACTTAGAACTTCTGGGGTTAAATTTCCCAAAGTAAGCTACTCTTTTATAGCCATGAAAGTTATACATATGCTTCTTATGATTTTAAGCCTGAATTTGCTCACATTCCCAGAAGAATACATTCACAGTTAGATTGGCAGGCAAATATTTACTGAATTTATTCCAGGCAGAACAGGGAGCTATTAAAAGCAGGGAAATAGCCTGTGAGTTCAATGGCTTTCTGTCACTTTCCAACTGTGGAAACTTGCTCACCAAGCTACCCAATCTCTCGATTCCTTTGTTTATGCATTCAAAAAAATGGGGGTAATAATAACTCAATTAATAATTAATTGAGTAAAATGCTTGAAAGAGCGCCTGACACAGAGTAAATGTGCAACGTCCTACACATATGCAGGTTTCCATGATGGGCCCACCAAGGACTTGGACTCAATGATAGAGAAGAAAACAAATCCCATGAGCTGAACTCCAAATTTCTTGGATATTGAGAAATTCCTACTTAGGCTGGCTGTTCCAAACTTTCCACTTATTTAAAGAAGAAGATACTTGTGGTAGTTGGGTCCATAGCCTAGTCTGCAAAAGGCTATCTAAATAAAAGTAACTTAAATACAACATTAATAATATCACGGAATCTACAACAAAGTTCTGCTGGAATCCATCTCTCCCACTGTTGTAAAGTAGCAAACAGTCCTTCTGCTCACTGGCTGGTTAGGCTAGAAATGGACAATAAGGAAGGCACCAGAGTGAAAGTCTAGGCTTCTTCCCTCCTTCTTTACTCCCAGTAACTTCTGCCAGAGCAGAACTGGGCTGAAGTGAGAAGGATGGAGAAGTTTTCACCTAACCATTGTCCAAAGTGGAAGGGAAGGGACAAAAGAGAAGACAAGGCCCTGTGGATGTCAGCTCAAAAGGGCAGCCTCTTCTGAGTGGTCACTGCGCACACAATTTAGAAATGGTCAGGGCTTCAACACTGTACATTCTCTCCATTTTTAAATATGTTTATGAGATATAATTCACATACCATAAAAGGCAAAGTGTACACACTTCAAAAAAAACACACACAAGACGAAGTGTACACTCCAATGTTTACATTGTTGAATATATCTAAACTTAACTTTCTGGAGAGCTTGGTTTCAATTAGGTTTCACTTAGATTAAATTGGGGTTTCGAATTATCCCAAAGTCATTGCAATCACCAAATGCTACAATTTAAGCTTCACAGGAAATATTCCCACCTCTCTCTTCAGCACCACCTTCAAACTCCGGTGGAACCATTTTGAAAACATTATATGTTGCTTACACTATTTCTGTGTTTTTCAGAGAAAAAGAAGTTTTACTCCCCCAAGCCCCGTGAGGGAATCACTTACAACAGTCATGTAATGGAGCATTCGACCATCTACCCGTCCTTCATCAAACTGAGTCTTATACTGGGGGAGGCCAATATCATCCAGCCATCCTAAGAGAGAGAAAACAGTGCTATTACCAGGCCACCAAACACCTGTTCTCATGATTAAAAAGAAGATGCAGCTATCTATAGTATCATTTTTTTTAAAAGAATAAAACCTCTTACTAGTGACCCAGTTGAAATCTAGCTTCCCATGATTGGTTTCTTCTTCTGATCCCAGGGCTTGCAGAGCCAGCTGGAGTTTCTTTCGATGAAGTGAATGCTTGATTCCAAGTTCCTAAAACAGTGAACAGCAACACTGAATTTATGATACTATCTATACAGGCTGGATGCCATTGACAAAGGATGCGAATCATTCCAAAATAAAGCTAACATGAAAGACCCAGTTCTTCATTAAATTACAATAGTAACTTGGGCTAATAAAATGTTGTGGAGCAAAGGGCCCTTAGAACGCAAAGACCACCACAATTAGTTTAGTGTTGTGGTAGGCATTCCCTAGTGACTCATTTTCTTTGTAAGACAGGAACTGTAGCATGCATAATAGGAATTTTACTCTGATTTTGTACAAAATGTTAAATAATTGGGAAGATGTTAAATAATTGGACATACAGTGTAGGGTGCCTTTTGTTTCTTTTGCAAAGTAAAGTTGGATTGCATATATTACATTGAAAAGATAGGCCATCGATAAAGGCGCAAAATGATTTTGAGAAATATGAGCTTAAGGCTTATTATTATGCCTACATAATTATTTTTCATTAAAATGCCCATTGGCTTAAGTGTTTCATAAAGAGTCAAGACCAGGTCCTTCCTTTTAAGTCCATGATATAAAATGAGCACGAAGCAATTTAAAAACCCTGACTTTTTCAAGAGGACTTACTGGCTTCACTCACATCCCTTTCCGGAGTATAAAAGAATCCTACATTCATATTCGCTTTCCCTCAGTATCCATTTTGTAAACAAAATAGAGAAGCAGTCACCTTCTCTAGATCTTGTTGAGAAGCCTGCAAAAGCGTTTGGCCAGATGTAATCCAGTGCTTGCCAGAATTCAGGTAGTAGCCCAAGCCCTGTTCCACGAGCCAGCTGCACACTTGCTCCTTGGTCCATTTGGCAAATGGCATATCCAAGTCACTATGGGAAAATGAATAACTGCATGAAAACCAATCCAAAGCCAATCCTTTGGCTTTTCATCAGTTCTGAACAACTATACATTCCATAGATATGGAATCCACCGATGATACACATTTCACCATGAAAAGCTTAATTTTTAGTATATATTGGAGGAGGAAGTAGTACCGGAATTCAAAGTCATCTTCTAAAACCACTGTCTTTGTTTCAATGAAACCACAAAAGTTTCATGTGATATAGCAAGACCGTGTTCTATAGAAAAAGACCAAGTTGAACCAATGTTGGAAGATTGGATTCCGAAACAGGAAACTCAGTCAGACTGAAAGAAACTCAAGTCTAACTTGAATTAACTTTAGCAGAATTATGGTTTCTCTCCAGGTGGTACCTAATAAGAAGAGGGCGATAAGCCATCACTGAGTGTAGTCTGAAAAAGCAATCAAAGCAAAATTCCTGTTTTCTTCTACTGTTGTGTTCTAAGAGAACATACGGCAAATGCGACTATTTGGTATTTGAAGAAGGACAAAGACAGTTTCCTCCTAGGTGAAACCTGTGTCCAGTGTTCTGCCTGCGTGGGAGGGACTGGGTTTAAAAGGTTTCTAGCCCATTATGCTTTTAAAAGATTTGCTATCAACAGTTTGTACTTTATGGTTGTCAACCCCACCCTTTTATGCTTAGTCAGTGTTGTAGCCATAAACCAGCCCTGAACTTTGATAAGAGTGTGGAAGTTCTTAGAGTCTTGTTTTTTTTGTTGTTTTAGTAGAGACAAGGTCTTACTCTGTTGCCTACACCGGAGTGCAGTGGCACGTTGAGAGCTTTACTACAGCCTTGAACTCCTGGGCGTAAGCACTCCACCCACCTCAGCCTCCTAGGTAGCTGGGACTACAGGAGTGCACCACCACGCCCAGCTAACTTTTTCTATTTTTTGTACAGATGGAGTCTGGCTATGTTGCTCAGGGTGGCCTCAAGTGATCCTCTTTCCTTGGCCTCCCAAAGTGCTGGGATTACAGTGAGCCACTGTGCCCGGCCGTTCTTAGAGACTTAATAGATAAAACATTAGGTACTCTTGATAAATCTAAGAATTCTGATAGAATTTATCTCTTTAAGAGCTTTCACAGATTCCATCAATTACTAATGTTTATTGAGCAGTTATTGTTTGCCAGATATTTAACACATATTAACTCATTTAATCTGCACTAATCCCTTTTTCGAGTAGATACTAATTACTGTGGTAAGAAAACAAAGGCGCAGAGCATGGAAGCCATTGCTCAAGGTCACCCAGCTGGTAGAAAATCATAAGGCCAGAAATCAAATCCAGGTTGTCTCATTTTAGAACCTGGTCTTAACCACTATGCTATCCCATCTTTCTAAAGCTATGCCATAGAGTACTTATAATTATTATCTATGTAAAATATAAGTCCAAGAACCATTCTAATACAGATGTTGACACTTTAGCTCTGGCTCCTCAGCTAGTTTGCACAGTCCTCACCTTCTGTTTAGTTGCTCATCAACCATTGACAAATTGCACCACTGTATAGACGATGGACCCGTCTAGTAGGCCCAGCATAAGCAATGACTTGATTTAACCCAATGACGGTACGAACACTGCAGGAGCTCATGAGGCCTTGATAAATGGTACAGATGCAAAAAGTCCCTCAGTTTGGCTGTTCTTACCTGTTAGACTGTCCCAAGTCTCGAGACCAACCCAACCGGGGCCCCGCAGTTGCCCTTGTCCCTCCTCTTTTGAATTCAGACTCAGACATGTCATCTGGGTTGAATGTCGTTGACTGACTTCTCCTAAGTCTGAAGAAGACACAACACGAATTGCCTTATTAGTCCTGAGGAGGCCTTAGACTTGCTAATCGGAACATTTTTAGCTGGCACATATATTCGAGCCTATCCTCTTTGTATGTGATTAACACAGACATTTGAGTTTTTAAACTTTAACTGAGACCCAATAAGTTAATGAATCCCAAATCACAACCTTCCTTCCATAAGAGAAATACAAAAGTCTTACAATTCCATACCCATTTTCAGCCAGTTTTCAAATTATCCCTACATTTGAGCCACATATAAGACAAGGCCCACTCCATTTGTTTCCTCTTTTACTTACTTTCCAAAGAGTTTCATGATACCTCTGGATTTCTTTTTGGAATCCGGAGATGGTGGAGATATCTGGAAGGGACTGTTCCCCTGTGAACCTTTTGGCCGAGAAGACACACCAGCGAGATCTAGGTGCTCTGCTGTCTCCTTTTCTGTTTCAGCTATTCCAAGAACAGAATAAAGACTTGATGAATTTTTAAATACGGTATGAACATGATTAGATGTTAACCTTCTTGGTGTTAGCAACTGTTAAGAATTCTTCTTCTGCTGGTCTATAAATCAGTGATTTATAAAGGGCATCCTATAAGTATTAAAAATGGAACACAAATGTACATTCTACTCTACAGTTTATTGTGTGTAAAGTTAATAAACTTAAAATTGCAACTCCTTTGAAGATTAAAAGAGTGTGACAGGATTGCCATATTCTTTCCTCAAGTGATTCGAATTCATAATATTAATAAAATTAGACTCAACATTGCTGTGGCACTTGGTACTGTTGACTACCTCCTGCATCCTTTAAATTCATGTCCTTTAACTTCCTGTCATGACTCTCCTAGACCTGTCGACTGACAGTGCCTTCTTTGCCACAGCTCTCCTGTTTTCTCCTCCTCCTCCATTCTGCTCCAAGATTCTAAGTTCACTCTGCAGGATCTCTTGACAAGCTCACCCAAATCTAAGCTCAGCACTAAATAATGGCTTTACTCATCTTTAAGTAGGTGGCATTAAAACCTCTGGGCCTCAACTCTCTCTCCGGCCTCAATATCTGAATGTGTATATTCCCAATTCGGTGTGTCAGGGATATTTGGGACTCTATAAACTCATCCAATTTCCCTGAGAGTCTTTTCCTGCCATATTTTCTTACTTGGTATTTAACTAACATTAACTAACAGTTTCTCTGTTACTCTAGTTCAAATTATATGCCATTTCCTTTTTTCTTAAGAGATGGAGTCTCACTCTGTCGACCGTGCTGGTCTTGGACTCCTGGCCTCAAACAATCTTCCTGCCTCAGCCTCCCAAAATGCTGGGATTATAGGTGTGACCCACCTCACGTGGTGTCATTTTCTTTTTATTCCTTCTTCTCCTTTGGCATTTACATCAAATACATTACCAAGTTCTTGCAATTCTTTATTTAAGAAACGTATTCCAACCTATTATGTCCTAGGCACTGAGAGAACAAGGAACCAGATGTGCGTGTTTCTTTTGATATAAAAAAAAAAACCAACTTTTGATTTAGTGCATGTTGATTTTACTTTAAAAGAATAACACCCACATCTGTCATGCCCAGATCTCCAAGCTTGAACTATTTTAGTTCTTTTAGCTGTCCCTTAGTGGGCGATCCTACACTAGCAAACACAAGGGCTACCGCTCTCCTCAATAAGAGATTTAATGCTTCAAAAGGAAAGTAAAAGTTGTACAAAAATCACAGAACAGTGTTTCAGCAAGATATACAAGTTGCAGAAGTTGACTTTTCTGTAAAGCATAGCTGTGATTCTAGGTTATAGTAAGCAGCATTTGCCTCAGCATTAACAATACAGTTCTTCTAAGAAACATGCAAAAAAACTATTTGAAAATAGTTGTCTGAATTAATTTATATATGCATCCAGTGTTCATTCTGGACATTTAAGCCTACAAAGAGAGAGAAGTCACTCTTGCTGGTCCACCTGAATAGATATGTAGATATCCACGTGACGTAACGGCACCTCTTGGAAAACCCAAAGGAACTTTTCCAATTTAAACCCTACAACCATGATGGGTACAGGTGGCCCTAAAAATGGTGCCTAGCTCATTCCCACCCCAAAACCACCATATTTCTACTTTTTATTTTGAGAACTTTCTCCCCAGCTGTCCCGTGCCCTACTGAGCTGTCTCTCTCCTTAGATCACTTTGGGGGTGACTTGTCACATAACACGTCCAGGTACTTCCGTTGTCACTAGATATTACCTCCATCTTCAAAGCAATAAAGTGTCAGAATAATGTTCCCCTAAGAGAAGTAAGCCTAAAATTATCATCTTCAATATTTTCTACAAACTTTATTGGGCTAAAAACATTTATTTCTGGAGGCCGAGGAAAATGTAAGTCTGAAGAAGGGATTGCACGGACTTGGGAGTTAGCGTGTGATGATATGTATGCATTTCAAGGGTGCAAGCCGGAAGGTACCACGTCAGGACATTCCTGCCCTGCACCCAGAGAGATGCTGTGTATTTCCAGGTCCTCTCGGCGCCACTCACAGGTGTCCTTAGCATTGGTTAAAACAGCGTTTAGGCTTAGAAGCAAAGCTCTACAGAGTCCTTTTTAGCAGAAAGTGAAAGGAACACTCTGGAATCAAGAACTCCATTTTCTGATTGCTGCCAGCTCGCTTTCTAGAGATCACAGATGCCATGAGCGGGGATTAGACGGGTTGGAGCACAGCACTGGCACAGACTGGCATGCAGGGGTACGATACCTAAGGTGGGTGCACTGGCACTCCGTTTACGATCTTCAGATATCCCAACAACGCACACAATCACACGCAGCCCAATGGAGAGAACACAGGGGGATGACAAAATGAAACACGGATCAGACTCCTCCTCACAAAACGCGCACGGTGGAGGAAAGGCATGCACCACACTGAGCCGCTGAGGTTACGCACAGGCTCCAGTAGGGCTGTCGATGTTAATTTATCCACTATCAAAACAGACAGGAAACTCTATAACGACGTCAATGGAAAACACGACTTTAGGTCTTTCCACTAAGTTTATACCACAGGAGACGGCAGGCTGAGAGTCTATATATCTTCCCACCACTAAATTAAATCCTCCAAAGCATTTTTTGCTAACTTTCCCCCCGAGTCGCTCACCTTCGTTTCCGAGAAAGAGAAATGAATAAATGAACAAGGGCATAAGGAAAGGAAGTGACTGCCCTCTTCCTTCTTCTGAAAGAATTAGGGCAAAGGCATTTTGGCCACACGTACCCAAGTTTGGGGCACTTGCCGTCCTCTTGTTACTTTTGATTTTAAAAAAGCCCCGGCCAAAGGAAGATCTGGCCTTTCGAGTGCCAAAGGGGTTGTCATCCACGGAGGCATGGTGTCCTGGAGCTTTGGGAGGGAGGCTCTCGAACGGGCTGCTTTCCGCTGGAGGTTTTTCCTGAGAGGTAGGTGAGGGTAACGAATCTCAGCGTGAATGTGCACCGACCGTCACTAGTACCTGCCAGGCTCAATGCTGAACAGTCATGCTGCACGCATGAACTTATTTCAAAGAATAACTAACACATTGATTACCAGTATCAAATGCCACATTAGAAGGTGAAAGAATCAATTCTGAGAGCTACTTAAGAAACAACAAAAGCAACAAGAAAAACACATTCACCACTAGCCTATAATCAATGTGTTTAGGGCCTTAAGTATTTAGGATACAAAAATTCTCAAATTTTATTTGTTTTATTCATCAAAATACATGGAGACATCACATAACTGGAATAATTACCAGTGGATTTCTTACTTATCTAACAATTATGACACAGCTTTGGCTATAATGCAGTTCATTTACTTTTAAAACTATGTACATAGAAGTCCAATATAATTATTCTAGAAAGCAGGGTATTATTCCTCAGCTTCTCTACCAGCAATATAAGGAGATTCTACTCAAATCATTTCAAATATTCTTCCCAAAGAATGAAAAAATGAAGGCGCAATCAGGAAGTGTTTATTTTGAGCTTTTTGGTTGTTTGAACTGGCAAGTATAGTAACATAGTACGTTACATTGTTTTAGTATCATACAAATGCTACATACATACATACAAATGCTTTGGTTTGCTTGTTCTCATTTCTCTGATATCTCTTGCCCTCTGTTTCTCTTTTTGCAGAAGTGGAAAGAAGGGTGAGGGAACACAGGCATTTATTATTTTACCCTACATTAATACTGCTCATAGTGACTGAAAGTCTATAGATGGCACAACTTAGTGGTATTGTAATCCATGTCTCGACACTGATGTCAAAATCATTTAACCACTTACTGAACTGACTAGACAAAAAGGACTTTGATTACAGCTGTCACCACTGACCGCTTTGTCAGTTCTGACCGCACGTGACTCAGGCAATAAGAGCCAGCAGTTACGAGACACATCTGGAAGTAGCCTGACTTTTGGACTATAACCTGCAAAGGTTATTAATCGAAAATCAAGGGTAAGAAGAACTGGAGCACCTGTTAATTATGCCTTTAAAAATACCGGAATGTTTGCTTTAGATGGACAACGGCTGAATAAAATAATCTGCTGGCAAACTAAGAAGGGCTTTTTGTGAGGTCTAAGGAAGCCCAGTTATGGTCATGAAGAACATCAAATAGCATGACAGGGAGATAACGGTTTTTAAATAACTTATCAAGGTGAAATTCACACAACAAAATTAATGATTTTAAAGTGAATAATTCAGTGCCATCTCGTACATTCGCGCTGCTGTGCACGCGCCACCTTTGCCTGGATTCCATCACCAGAAAGAGAAACCCCCGACCACTCAACAGGGTCTCCCCATCCTTCCCTCCTCCCACCACCGGTAACCACCAAGCTGCACTCTGTCTCTGTGGACTGATCTACTCTGGATACTTCATATACATGGAATCATAGAATATGTGACCCTGGTGTCTGGCTTCCTTCACTTGGCATAATGTTTTGGAGGTTCTGAGAGTTTTGGTCTACTGGAGACATTTAAGCGATTTACGTGTACAGGAAGTCAAAAACATTCCTACATTGTAATTTGTAAAAATTACCTCTGAAGGCTTCTGAATAGACTCCTTTTCCTGTTCAAAGCAACAACAATATTTAAGGTTGTTATAGGAATCCTTTATGTATTCTAAATTTGTAACATACAATTCCATAAGTTAAAAAAAATTGCATCTGCTTCTAAGCTATAAATTCTTAGTTTCATTTATTTCCTACAATGTTTTATTAAAGTCTTCATTTTGGGTGTTACATACCACTTTCAATACTTCAGATTCATACTACTTAATATTTATCATTAACCCTGATATCTAATAATTTTCCATTAGAGAAACCACAAGCCCTTCTTAAGAATTTTATTTGCAAAATGGGAAAAGATGAAGATTTCTAAATATTTTCTTCTCAGGATAACAGACAAAAGAAACACAGCACCTACCCCATCTGATTGCTCTTTCTTCAGATTGCCCAGGCTGCTGGACTTTTGCAGATTTGAAGTTCTAAAAATAACAGTAATAATAATTAGGATTAATCATAAGTGGCTCTGGTACTACTATTTCTAAGTAGAACACCTGAAAAGAAACTAAAATTGAGTGTGGGTTGAATCCCGGTAACAAAAGAAAACCTGGAATCAGGCAGTCACTAAATTTTTTTAAAAGCAGGGGAGGTGAACTGTCCTGCCGATGACTCTAAATGTCCTGCACATGTTAGAATAGCTGGAAAAATAATTAGGACCATCCTTATGATGTCAGTATTTGAAGATAAACCAGTGTTTTCCACGGACCGATCGTGCGTCCTTTGCATACATACATTTACGCCAAGAACTTTTAAAATATCCATGTACTATTTATATCTAATCCTTCTAAGTAAAATAAAGAATGAAAGTTTTACTTTTCAATTCACAAAGGAATCACTTTTCTGAGTGTGGCAAAGCAATTCATTTCATAGTTCTGACCAAAGCATAACAGAGGAATCCCTATTTCTGCCCATAAAAATTCGTTTGCTATCCTGGAGAAGGCAAAGTGACACTATAATTATCCAGAGACTTCCTCTTTCCTATAGTTAGTGTTCAATTATATAGAGCTGGTGCTACTCAAAAATTGAAGGCAGGAATATCTGACCAGTTGTGAGACAGAGAGAGAGAGAGAGAGACAGAGAGAGAGAGAGAGAGAGAGAGAGAAAATATGAATGTCTTTGCTCTAAGAAATAGAATAATATAAACATATAAACTTTAAAAGGCATTTTCCTGTATTTATGTGTCTATAAGTTGCTAGAAGTGTCAACTACCCAATAAAATAAAAGACAATACTGAGAGAAGATCTCAGCAATGAGTATTGCTCTAAAAATAGACTTTCTTAATTAAATCACAGACTTTAACGTGGATAAACATAGATATTAGTTCGGTTTATAAAATTGAAAGTGCAAAAAAACCTATCTTAGCTTTTCCAGCCATCGCATCATCTTCTGATATTTTTTTCTGCTGCACTTAAAATATTAGTACAAAAATGAATTAAAAGCACTGGCCTTCAAATGAAAACTGATGAAAAAAGGCTAGATTTGCAAAATCCTGGCATGAGATAACAGTAAACGAGCATTTCTTTGTAAATTTACAACCCTGTCACCTCCACTGCCCCCATTTCCACCCCCACCCAATCACTATGGCTGCATTAATTTCTTCATTAATTTAATGAAGCCATTATTAATATAAGAGAACTCTCTTCTTTATCAAGTCTCAATAACTTTTTTTTTTTTTTTTTTTTTGAGACAGTGTCTCACTCTCTTGCCTGGGCTAGAGTGCCGTGGCATCAGGCTAGCTCACAGCAACTTCACACTCCTGGGCTCAAGAAATCCTCCTGCCTCCTGCCTCCGCCTCTGGAGTTGGTGGGACTACAGGCACGTGCCACCATGCCCGGCTAACTTTTTTTTTATATATATATATTTTTAGTTGTCCAGCTAATTTCTTTCTATTTTTTTTTTAGTAGAGACGGGGTCTCACTCTTGCTCAGGCTCGTCTCGAACTCCTGAGCTCAAACAATCTGCCCATCTTGGCCTCCCAGAGTGCTAGGAGTACAGGCGTGAGCCAGTACTCCCAGCCTCAATAACATTTTTTTACATTCAAGAAAATATAACTTACAAAACACTATCACATAGCTGGGTTTCCACAACAGCACCAAGGATTATTTTTCCATCACTAAAATGTTAAAAGAAAAAAAAGATATTTATTAACTTCATGAATAAAAGACCATATATATTTTAAGTGAACAAAACTGTCAAAAACAAAAAATTATACAAAGGGAACTATTTCTATTTTTTTTAAAATAGTCTATTTTATTTTATTTGGCTTAAATTTAAGATTAGAAAAATAATTTGAGAATATGTTGGTAAAAAATTCTATTTGCCTACAGAGAATCTACTGTATCCCTCTTTTGACTCCTTCATACCCATCCTCCAAATAGCTTCATGGCACATGACTGTGACTATCCTGCTTACAATCCTTGGACAGTCACATGTGACCCAGGATATAAAAATCCCAGTTCCTTCAAATCCTTCTGTAACCCGACCACCCCGCCTCCCCAGCCTCATCTCCCATTACTTCCTATTTCACCCCTTTTATTTCAATAATACAGAACTGATTATGTGCTCTGCCCCCCATGTCTTGCTGTTTCTTGCTTCTCTGGGTAAAAGTTGCATCTGTATAAATGCAATGTACCCTTGTCTTTGGTTGATGTACTTTTTTGAACATTCACATTGCAATGTTAGATCATAAATGACATACTTCTCTTCAAATGAAGTCTCTGCCTTAGGAGGCAACTTTGAATTTTCAGAAGTTTCCACGTCTATAGCTGCTGGCAATAATGAAGGGATTGACACTTGCAAGATGCTGGTATGGAACTGTAAGATAATTATAAAAAGTCAAAAATCAACCAACCAATCAAACAAAACACAAGCTACAGAGTAACAAAACATAAATAAGATGATTAAATAGTCCATTGATAAAATCTCATATATCTGTGTTTAGAACGCTAATGTCTATAAAATGATTTCAGAATATAAACATCTACGTGGAAGAAGCATTAATCAGAGTGACATTCTGGAGGACGTTGATTTTTGAACTTGGTTCTGAGTAAGACTCTGAATATTGTGAATAAGATATACTGAGTACCATCAAGCAAGTTATCAGCAAATCCTATCAACTTTAAGCCCTGGCTGCAATCTTGGTTCTGACACCCTGCCCAGGTGGTCCTAGGCAAGTCACTTCACTAGGCATCCATTTCCTGCCTGGTAAAATCAGAACAATGCTTACCGTACGGGGTTGCAATGATTTAACATGAGATTTGGGTAACCTGCTTTGTTTACAAAGTTCTATTTTGACTTTAATTTCTACCGCTAGTCTAACACGGAACACCGCTCAGGTCAGTTAATTATCATTCTATCTCTGAACTAGTTGACTAATTTCAATTGACAGAATGGATGAAAGTGTAATCACAACCAGTTACAATGTACTTCGTGGCTACCACTTAAACACTTTAGCTTAAATAACAACAATGTTACAGGAATAAAATATAAACAAATGCTTTGTGCATCCTACAAATGGAGTCTGAAAAAATTGTAATACTTTGGTTTTCAATAATTTTTGACAATTGTTGATCAGTTAGATCGTGGGCCATGTCGTAAACTAACAAATGAAACACTTTAAAAAACATTTCAGTAAAAATGAACAAAGTTTGCCTTACTGAGCTCCTGCAAGTTAACTAATCAGTGACAACTTCTCACTTCTGAAGGCTGCCCTGGAAGGACTCACATCACTGAACACACTTCTACACACCAACCAATCAGAAGCAGTCTCGCCTTAGTAACCACGCCTCTCCAGCTGATGTCAATTTACCCTTGTCACTGAAAGTCCACCAGTCCTTCACCTCTGAGCATCCAAAATCCCTGCATATGATCACCTTAAAGAAAACGTACTTGACCAGCAAAGCTCACTTACTTAAGGAAGTAATACATTCAGCTTTGCGATTTTTGTTTCAGTTACTGAGTGGTGGTCTCATCCTTTACACTATAAAAGATTATATAATTTATATTATTTATATTATTATAAAATAGGAGATTATTTCACTATCAGTTTTTCAGTTTGCATCTTTACGATTAATCCTAGGCAACTTATTTAGCCATTATCACTGTTTCTGCAACAGAGAGAATGGCCTGGAAAAAAAACGGCAAAAATATTTTCTGTCTCTTTAAAACATCTACTCCTTTTTAAGAACTCAAAAATCTGCATCTCGAGGCCCGCACGGTGGCTCACACCTGTAATCCTAGCACTCTGGGAGGCCCAGGCGGGTGGATCGCTCAAGGTCAGGAGTTCAGAGACCAGCCTGAGCAAGAGCGAGACTCTCCCCCCACCACCTGTCTCTACTAAAAATAGAAATTATCTGGACAGCTAAAAAAATATATATAGAAAAAATTAGCCGGGCACAGTGGTGCGTGCCTGTAGTCCCAGCTACTTGGGAGGCTGAGGCAGGAGGATCACTTGAGCCCAGGAGTCTGAGGTTGCTGTGAGCTAGGCTGACGCCACAGCACTCTAGCCAGGGCAACAGAGTGAGACTCCGTCTCAAAAAAAAAAAAAAAATTTGCACCCTGGCCTCAGGCCACTGGTTGGGAGGGGCAGCGAAATGTCCTTTATTCTCTGTGCAACAGGAACACTCCAGGGGAAGGTCTGGGCAGAGGTCAGGACTGTATCTCCCCCCTCCCAGATGAGTCAGATCAGAATAATCAAATGTAGTTGAACAGCAAATGCCTGAAGCTGAACGGCCTCCCTCTAAAAGCGCTGTAATTCTGCTTACGGACAGGAATTTTGGATTTAGAGACAGGAGTCTACAGTTTTCCCCCTTTGCTGGCAAAGTAATAAAACTTCTCTTTCCTCCTCCTCAACCAGTTGTTCTCGTTCTTCTGACTGTAACCGCGAGGACAAGTGCCGAGCTTTTGGTAACATTTCTTGAAGTTCATTTATCTCCTTGGATTCCTAATCATGGGGAACAAATAACTACACCAACAGACTGGCCCGTTTTCTTGATCTCTTTTTCAAACTTCAAGGCTTCAACTCTATAAACTAGAATAAAATCTTAAGGCTCTCTGCCACAGGTCAACTGAATGGACCCCCGCTCTTCACCAAGGGGATATCCCAAAACTGAGTTGCTGGCCATGAGAAGGGAGGTCAGACATGGCTTATCACGCCCCCCTCTGTTTTTGTCAAAGACATCCTTAACAGGCTAAGAATATACAAGACAAACCTGCAGGTCCAATTTACACAACAAATAACTTGAGTCTCCTTGTGTGTCTGGCCGCTTGTCTCTAATTAACAGAATTTCTTTTCTTAACTTAAAACATTCTAGTTTCACTTCTTTAGCCAATTACAAATCAGAGTCTTTAAACCCACCTATAACCCGTAAGTCCCCAGCTTTGAGATGTCCCACTTTTTCAGGCCAAACCAATGTCTGCCTTCCAGGTACTGATTTATGATTTGACATACAATTCCTGTCTTCCTGAAATGTATAAAAGCAAACTGTAACCCAACCACAGCAAGTCCACTTACTCAAGGCTTCTTGGGCGTGGCTCTGGGCCATGGTCCTCAAATTTGGCTCAAAATAAACCTCTTTAAATTATTTTACAGAATTTGGCTTCTTTTCCATTGACAACTCCAACCTCAAATTTCCCTCCTGGTTTTTCTATAAAAATGTGGCTGAACTCATGCAATCCTCACCAAACCACTCTTTTTGTTACAAAGTCAAAACCTATCATTAAACTACAATTCACATAGCGAAGACTTTTGTTTTTGGTTAGAGGATATGAGATTATCTGGGTGTATCCTACATGTAACAGTACCCCTCCCTACAAATGCAGCACACTCATTGGCTGCCAAACGTTATTTTTCCTTTCAGTATAAACATATATTTAACAATTGAGATTTTTTCCCTCCAAAACATTTTTTATTCCTTAACAAATTCCTTGATTAATGAAACATTTTGGCCCTTTCCTACATTTAAGAGAGAAAAGTTGTTTTCTATTGGAATTCATTTTCACTCAATTCAAATTTCCTTTGCTCATTATGTAACTACCAGCAACAGATATGAGGAATAAAGATGCCACTTGGTTTCTTAACACTATTTATAGTATTAATAAAATCTGAGAAGAGAGATGACCAAAGAAAGAACTGCTGAATCCAGGGGGGCTGAGATTGTTTAGTTAAACGATGAAATTATTTCCTCTTCTCACAGAAAATTACACTAAAGTTAAGAAATGGTTTCAGGGCAAAGATTAAGCACAGGTACAGTCAGGAGAACACAGTTTTCAGATGAAGCCAAAGGTGTGGCTGTAAAACCCTTTGTTAAGACCTCAGGAAGACTTAAGGTTGTACTATCCCTGTTGAACCTTTCAAAAAGCTTAAAGGCTCTAAGAACAACGGGATATTCCACAGCAGCCTTACAGGAAACCCAAGGTAGAGAAAGGCTTATGGTGAAGATATCTGTGGATGTGTTCTTATCTAACAGAGTGGATCATAAATTGATTCCCATGAAATTCCAAACATTTAAAGTATTATACCAAGTTCAAGGGACAGAGATAATAAAAAGTGAAAGAGGCTTTGGACCTCTACGGGCACTTTTGCAGGCAGAAAGCTGAGAAAACTACGCATCTGCAAATATAGGCTCCTTTTTATGGAAAAGGGAGGATACCTTGGAGGGAAGAACCAAGAATCCAGAGGACTGAGCCCTAATCCAGGAACTGACAACAGGAGCCTTGCTGGATTTCAGAATCAGTATGGACTAAACGATACCTGTGAGCCTTCCATAACCCCTCCTTTTTCATGGGAGTGCCTAGAGCAGTTACATTATGCCTATCCCCCCGTTGCATGCTGGGTGTCTGGGGAAACAGATAACCAGATAACTTGTCCTGTAAGTTCCCAGCTCTTTAAACTGCATGGAATGGTACTCAAGAAGCATTCCCCTGGCACTGTGTACCTGAGGAGCTTCGCCTACATCTTTACCTGATCTAGATGACAAGATCCTGGGATGCTGAGGCCTCATTGGAATGTGACTTAAGAGTCTTTGGAGAGGGCACAAGTACATTTTGCTTGGGCAAGGGATGTAAACTGTTGTAGCCAGAGGGTGGAGTGGCAGATTGAATTTTGGTTGCACCAAATATAGTTGCACCAATATACCCCATCCCACCTTCCTTACAATGTGTTGTTGTCCCTTGTCCATCAAGAGGTAGGGTCTATGTTTCCTCTCCCTGAATCTGGGTGGGCCTATGAGCACAGATGCTCCTGCTGAGCACTGCCCAAGTTGCAGAGTCATCAGCAAAATAAATGTCATTCAAGCCACAGAGTTTTGAGGGTGGTGTACAATAGATAACAGACAGATTTTGGTGCCAGTTTGATGCAATGTAAAGGAGTTTGTGACTGTTTATTCCCCTTCAGTTGCTTTTTCCAAGTCTAAAGGAGTCAGAAGGAAATTTCATTCAATCATCTTTCAGAGTCACAATAAGAAATGACTAAAATCAATTTATATAAGCTCACTTTACTCCCACTTTACTTATTCCTTCTTATTCTGAAGTAGATTGTAATTTCATCTTTATGACAATATCTATTTCCAATGGAGTCATGTTTTTCCTGACTCTTATAAGCAATTTTGATATTGCCCAACTCATTTACTAAAGAGAGAGGAAAACTACACATTTTTAAAAAAAAGAACACAAAGATTGCCAGAGCAAACGGAGAAAGTAATCGAACTGAGAAAAGAACTCATATTTTTCACCTTATCAATAGTGCTTTAACTTTCCATGACAGTCTTCAGTATGAAGGAAACACGGAAAGTCGGTAAATACCTCTTCGGGAGCACTTGCGTTAAGCAGGTCACGACTGGGAGATCCCATGACTGGAGTAGGCGGTGGACTTTTCTCCAGATCACTAAAACCCTGTGCGTCCAACAACGCCGAGATGGAGCTGGAATGCAGGAGATCCTCATACTCGTCATCTTTGCCTAGAAAAAGACAAAGCAAGAACCGCAGCAGCTTTTCATTTATATTTCGCTTCTGGAAAAAGATTAAGAATCCCAATTATATTGAACATAAACATTTTTCTGATCTTCAAAAATCAAAGAGTTGACTTCCCCGGGCATCACTTAAGAAACAGCATCTTAAACTGCGAACATCGAAGGCCCAGGGGCTCTTGGCCACACTGAGTGCTGACCAGTGGTATTAACAGAGGGAGTCATACTCAATACAGTCGTTGAATCATAAGATGGAAAGAAAGCTAAAAGTTAATGTATTCCAATAACACTCTTGTAAGTTTGTTCTAAAATTAGGGGCTCTATGAATGTTAATTTAGAAATGAGCAAGCTGAGAAATCTTGGTACAAAAAACTAATTCTGAATAGCAACAAAGTCACTATTGAAACAACTTAATTTTCATCACTGCTATACTCTTGAACCACAGAAAGGAAAATAGGAAGACAGAGGGACAACCTCTGATCTCTCAAGAGGATCCCTTCATGCCAGTTTTAAAGCAGAAAAAAAAGAGTCTCACAGAAAAAAGCAACCACATATCCACCAAAGCAGCAACCTTTAGAATTTCTTTTTACATCTCTAGAAATGAAAAGGATTAAGGGCTGAACAACACAGTTCCAGACATTCTTTTCTAAAATTAGAAAGCATGATACTTAAATCTCTAATCTCTGAATAATACAAAATGGTAAATCACATACTTGTTTAATGATCTTAACCAGACCATAGCTTCTTAACTTAGGTTTTACTAAAGTTTTATTCTAATTTTATTAGAATTTAGGTGTTATTAGAATTGCGTGAGGCTTAACTCAATAAATATAAATCCTAGTGAGAAATCACTGTTTATACAAGTCTTCATTAGAACAGAACATAACTTTCAATGGTTTATGAAAATCTATCCTGCTGTACATAGTTAAAAACTATTTCTTTTATCTACAGGTTCATATGAACAGAAAATAGAGACTAGAAAGAAATACACGAAAATGCCAATAGTGATCATACCAATGCAATGATGAATGATTTTTACCCCTTTATTTCACAATATAGTCTAGTCACAGGAATGAATCTTTTCTTCCTTGGTTTTTAAACATAATAATCGTAGTGTTGAAGTTCTATAAAATCAAATATTTTAAATGCTATGCAGATGTAAAAATTAATCACTTGCAAATCTGCAATATTCCTTAGAAGAAAGACTCTTTTGAAGGTATGGAAAATGTTGGGTGATGAGAATTGCTATAGTCAACACTGATAATTAGATGTTCATTTGTTCAAATATTCATAAAATCTTAATAATATACCAGGCCCTGTGCACAAAAAGATGAAGATCCTTTGTTGCCCCCTAAAATTCTAGTCCAAAGCAGGATTTTCTTTGTCATCTCATCGAAATTAGAATTTCAAAATCTGAGTGTTTCATGAGCACCTCCCAGAAGACTTATTTACTGCTGGTGCTGACCTTGAGAGCAAATAACTCAACACATGCTTTGTTAATAAACAACAGCACTTTCAGAGTTATTAACTTTTTGTTTGCTTGAATGACCCTCAAAGCTTTTCCACACTTGAGGATGGCCAATTAAGCCCACGTGCAGATAAAATAATAATAAATAGAACAAAATACATAAGTATCTTTACTTACATGTCTTATAGGAATTTTTAGATCTTAATATGTTTGAAGCGGAACTCTATCCCCCTAATTCGCCCCAGTGTTACTTCTCTAGCCTTCCCTATCTTGGTGAATGGAGCCGTGAATCTGTCTAGTTGCTTTAGTCAGAATGTCTATCTTTCTAGAAAAATGCCCAACAAACATGAAAATATGCTCAACATCACTCATCATCAGGGAAATGCAAATCAAAACCACAATGAGATACCACCTTACCCCTGTCAGAATGGCCATTACTAAAAAGTCAAAAAACAATAGATGTTTGTGTGGATGAGGTAAAAAGGGAACGTTTATACACTGTTGGTGGGAATGTAAACTAGCACAATCCCTATGGAAAAAAGTATGGAGATTCCTCAGAGAACTAAAAGTAGACCTTCCATTCCATCCAGCAATCCCAGTACTGGTTATCTACCCAAAGGAAAAGAAGTCATTTTATAAAAAAGATACCTGCACCTGAATGCTTATTGCAGCACAATTCACAACTGCAAAGATATGGAATCAACCTACGTGCCCATCAACTGATGAATGGATAAAGAAAATGTGGCATATATACACCACGGAGGAGTACTACGCAGCCATAAAAAGGAATGAAATAATGTCTTTTCCAGCAATTTGGAAGGAACTAGAAACCATTATCCTAAGTGAAGTATCTCGGGAATGGAAAAACAAACACTACACATTCTCACTTACGAGTGGGAGCTAAATGAGGGGTATACACAAACTAAGAAGGGGAGAGGATGGGAGAGAGGTGAGAAAAAATCTACTTATCTACTTACCAGGTACAGTGTACACTATTCTGGTGACAGGTACACTAAAAGCCCTGACTTCAGCATTATATTAATATACTTCATCCACATAATAAAAAACACTTGTATCATCTAAATCTACTGGGGGAAAAAAAAAAGAAATGCCTATCCTTTTTTCCTCTTCTTCACTCTCCTCACCAAATTCATCACACCATGTGTGGATTTTAACACCATAATATATTCCCTATCAGCACCACCGGATTTTTTCTCTTGGAATACTGCAAGAGTGTCTGGAGTCCCCTTCTCCCATGGCCCAGGTGTTACAAAGATCGTGTTGCTGACTTTTAAAAGCCATCAGCGGATCCCTCTGCACTTGAGCAAGAGCTGAACTCTGCCCCTTGTACGCCCAGCGGCTGCTCATCTCTTTGTCTCTCCTCCTCCCAGCTGCCCCACCGCCCACTGCCTCGCAGCCACACTGGTATTCCACTTCTTAAATGTGCCAAGTTCCTTTGTCCCTAGGCTCCTTGCACGTGCTGTTGTTTTATCTGAAATGCTATCTGATCAACTCCTTAGAGAGGCTCTCCCTGACCAACCAATCCACCACAGACTCACTCATCAGCCTGTACACTTTCTGGCAGAGAACAGTTGCCTAATAATATTGTTTCAATAAATGAATGAGCTACCTAATTTGGGCCAATGGATATGATCCAGGAGAGAGACAGGCCAAACGTATAAATTCATAGCCACTTAGAATCAAGCAAAGCAGAAAAACCTTTAGAGCTACACTCTACCTTTTTTACCTTGGGCCAGTCCCACCATATCTTGCATTTTCTTGTACCTGTTCAGGCACTGTCGAAGATCTTCTATTTTCCGATCCTATGAGTAAAATAAATTATCATCTTTAATCCTACGATCTTAAAACAGTAAAAGTAATTGTGACACAAAGAATAAGCGGAAGTGAATTATTTATGCTGAATGATACTATGAAACTTTAGTAAAATTGGTAATATCTAGACTATGTTTCCTACATACATTGGAGATACGGGAAAAGTATCTCTAAACGTAGAGATCCTATCCTTTAGCTGCCATTTTTAAAAAACAAAAACAAGGTAATAATATACAAAAAACCCAAGAAAAAAAATTGGCTTTAATTACTCCCCTCTGTAACTTTTAAGTCAAGTCTTGAAAGGAAGGCCTCCATCTTCTGTCCTTATTAGTCATCATTAATCACCACCTGGCTTTTCCCTTTTCAAAACACTTCCCCAAAGTTGCTTTGATTAGTCGGTCATCAGTGACCTCCTATCTACAATTCAGTATTTCTCCTAACATTGATAGGGTTCACTTCCCACCAATCTATATTTCTACATTAATTCTAAAATTTAGATTCATGTTCCAACTTTCTATGAGAAATCTCCTTTAAAATATCCCTTGAATTTGTCCCATTCAAGTTGACTGTATCTAAAATTAAGCTCATTATTCCTCTTCAGTACTTGAGCCTGTGCTTGGATTTCCTTAACTCTGTAAGGGCACCGTCATTCACCCAGTTGCCCAAACAAGAAAAATTTACTCTTATTTCTCAAATCCAGAGATCTCCAAACCTTGTCAACCTGTAAATTTCTCTAAAATCTCTTCCCTCCTTACCGCCTTATAGCTACTGTCTTAGTTTCAAGCCCTCTTCATTTCTCATTTAGACTATTTTTATAAGTCTCTTAATTGTGCCACCTGTCTTCACTCTCCCTTTCTGCTACCAGAGTTAGCTTTCTAAAATGGCAATTTAATTATGTCACTGCCCAAAGTCTGTAAGCTAAGCCCCCAAATCATAAGCCTAGCATACCAAGCCGACTGGTCAGCCTCATACCCCGGCCCCACCTGTGCCCCATGCTCCGTCTCTTTCCCAGCATGCACTGTGCGGTGCCAAGCCCAGGTCTTCAGGCATGTTTGGACTCATGGACCATTTGCCCAGAAGTCTTCATTTTCCTGATGAACAACTCTCACTCTGCCTCAGAATTTGTTCAAATATGTCCTCTTTGAAGCCTTCTGGAAGCCCCAAGGTAGTTAAGTTATACTCTTGGTGCTCCTATAGCAATTTGAGCATGTAACAAGCCCTCATTCAACACTGAAAATTTCGTTGGTTGTTGCTGCTTTTGTTTGTTTGTTTCTTGACACAGGGTCTTGCTCTGTCACCTAAGCTGGTGTGCAGTAGTGTCATTATAGCTCACTGCAACCTTAAACTCCCAATGTCAAGGGATCCTCCTGCCTCAGCCTCCCAAGTAGCTAGAATTACAGGCCTGTGCCACCACACCCGACTAACTTTTTCTATTTTTCATAGAGACCAGGTCTCGCTATGTTGCTCAGGCTGGTCTCAAACTCCTGTCCTCAAGTGATCCTCCCTCCTAAGCCTCCCAAGGTGCTGGGATTACAGGTATGAGCCACTGCAACCAGCCTGTTGCTGCTTTTTGAGGGGAGAAATTAAATTTCAGTGACTTTTTTTGTTTTAAAAAAATAAAAACCATGATGGGCAGCTTGCTAATTACTTTTCATTCAATAGTAGGTAAGATTAGCAAAAAGGAGCCTACACATAGGTAACTGGGTATGACAATGAGTTTGTTTCTATAGAATAAAGAGCAAATAAAGAGTGGGAAAGGCAAAAATAAATAAGAAAAACAGTAGGTTAAGAATTTGAGAAAGAAACTTATGATGAGCGAAAAAGATCAAGCCAAAGTTCCTTGGCATTTTGTTTTTTACTTTTTTGAAATTTCTCTTTTCTTGAGAAAACGTCCCCTTGCTCTAATCATTGAGGCGCATAAGGGGAAAGCAGTTCTGATGACACGAGCTGAGCCTGACTGTGGCTGCGTTAGTTATGTGCGTGGTCAGGTAAGCCATGACAAACACACGCCTCAGTGGGGTAACTGCATCCGTGCTCTTAGCAGGATGAAACACCAGATGAGGCTGAGGAGATCCAACTGAAGTGGGGAACCCGTGGAGACCTTGGCATCAGGCCAATGTAGCCAAACCAAAGCCTGTGTCTCTGTTTTCTGGTATTTCATCTCTCAGGGGAGTAGAGACAATCCCAGACGTGAAAGCGGCCAGAAGCATGAAGGAAATAACGTGTCTACGGAGAAGAAATCCATCATGACTGTGAAGCCAAGACCGTCACGGAGCTACCTCCTTCAGAATTTCCAGTGACCACGGAAAGGATGTGCTATGGAATGTACCCTTTCCTTTATTTGTCACCTGAAATGCAGAACTGATTTGAATGCTGGAACGTTTTCTAAATTCATGTTGGTGGGGGTGCTCGGGGGTGCTGCTGGTGCCTACTCCTGTGCACACAGCCACGACGACAGTTGCCACCACTGGCAGTGTGCACACCTGGGCGGGGACAGAGCACACCTGCCGCTTAATGTCAGCAGTGTTTGGGGTATGTTCTTTCAATACAGGGTATCTCATGAAATTGCATGGGATCCTCAGAACGTTGTCACAAAACATCCACATAAATATTTAAATGTCATCTGAATACCTTTTCTTCGTTTGCTGCCATCAAAGATTCCACAGCCTTTTTCATTTTTTGTACTTCAATGTCTGAAAGTAACACAACATCAAGTCAGAAGTCAGTTAACACATGTGACAATGATGAGAAGCTACTTACTCTCCAGATTGAACTGTCTGAAGGTCAAGATGTTAATGATTTATTTGTTTTTTTAAAAAGGGCACATTTAACACCCAGATCCTCTCTCAGGGAAAATCTGAAAGATGAGCACCTTCCATGCCACCTCCACGGTTGTCACTCCAGAAAGAAAATGAGGGCATGTGAGAGCTAGCTATCCTCTCAGGGCAACAACAGAATCTTCACGAAGAACACTGAAGATGGAATTTCAGTGCTATAACAATAAAAATGCAGACTTTTCAAAAAAGGAACCTACAAAGCAGGGGGTGAAAGCAATGAACGGTACACATAATGACAAAAGCAGAGAAAATGACATTCAGTCATAACCCAGAGGGAGGCACGGACGGTGAGAGCTGACGCGGTGTGGTATTTACGTGAGTGCTCATGCTAGGAGCTGGCTGCGGTTCCATACAGAAGGATAGTAAGTATTCGCTTCATCTATAAACTTCATTTCCAATAGTATTTTAAAACAGATTTCCTTAAAATTTGATATTCAAATACAAAAGTGTCTTACTTGAGTAATTAAACACTTAAACATTTTGAAGATGCAAAGTCACCCCAAAGTGAAACCACAAACCAAAAAATTGAAACAAAGAAAAAAAATTCAGCTAAAATTGTCTGCTTCTAGGGGGAAAAAATACTATTCTAGATATTTTTTAAAGCAGTGGTACATCATTTAGCACTGATGTAACATTTTCAATTAAGATACATTCTATAGGAATTGAAAATTCAATGTCTAGGGGAAAGAGCTCACTAAGGACTTATCTGAATGTGCACTAAATAATCCAGGCTCCGTTAATCAGCCTGGGTAATATCTCTGCTGTAGCAAGAAGTATGTTCGAAGGAGCTTCCAATGCAGATCTAAGATGAACAGTGGACTTCAAAACATTGAAAATCAAAAACGAAGTTCAAAACTATTTTTCAACTCTGGTAAACCTCTAGAACAGTGGGTTTTCACAGGAGTATCAAAGTTATTTTCTCCTCTGACCCTGTGTCATCTGGACCACAAGGAAAACATGTTCCTATATCCACCACTCTGTGTGCCCTGTTGTGTCCTGTAGAGCAAAAGGGCTGAATCAGACAAAATCCACAAAATGACTTTTTACCCATTGTTTTGACTCTTTATTTGTTTACCCTCTATTTTGCACACTTTGAAGAAATGGAGAGCTTATTGATGAAGCAACTTTACATCTCTGGTGAGAGAAATGTTTTGAAACACATGCAAAGAACAGTCCAAGCAGTATTTTTGGTGAATGTAAAGGCTGATGGAAATACACCAAAACCTTACTTTTTTCTTTGAGCTTCTTTTTAAAATTTTCATCTGTTCAGGAAAACCCATCGAATTGGAAGTTAGCATAAGTTGCAATAATATATTTTCGAAGCACTATTATTTAGTCTCCTTTTACCCAAAACAGAGGAACATTAACCTCATAAAAATTGAACGTTAAGCACTATTTTGTGACTTCAGGATTGGCAGTCCAATAAACAATGCTCTGTGTGATTTTGGGAAGGGATTGTGTCGTAATTAATCAGAAGACCTAAATTTGAGCTACTATGTCTGTCACATCACCTTTCTGAACCTTGATTTTCTCACATTAAAATTAGGCTTATGGAGTACAAGCACTTGTTACATCATATGTGATGAAAAACTAGTTAATGTCGCTTTGGCTGTTTTTTACATTTCCATCACAGTGTGATCCCTCGTCCTCCACTGCTTGCGTCACTTCCAGCTCCCCACTCAAGTTCAACAACACTGAAGCAGTCTCTCTCCTGTTCAATGAGATAAGGGCGCTGAGGATGCAGTCAGATGCTTGGCCAACAGCAGATTGCCAGGAGGTTTCTGAACACCTGCTCTCAACTCCTGTAGTTACCTGGCGGTGCACTGATAACAAGCAGCCACCAGACTGGTTCTGGTCCCTGGATCAGACTCTGGGTAGCACTAGCCTAATATATCATCTAGCCCCAAGTCCTGTGATTCCATTTTATTCTTAAAACCCTAAATGCATGACCTGTTTCTGAACATCCTTTAACAATGTACAATTCTACCTATGCCAAAATATAGGAGAGAGGAAACCATGTCCCTCAAGTTTGATGAATTGGGTTTTCTGATAGATGGGAAAATGTGAGACCTAGACAGGTATATAAAGCCACAGCGTTCTAGAGCCAACAAAGACTTTAGAGATGATCTGATTCAAGTCCCTCAATGGACAGACAATAATGTTACTAATTTTCACATAACAGATGAAAATGTACCAAAGCTACACTAATTAGCAGGCTCTTTTGAATGAGTCAGAAGTTGGTTTCGTATCTCAGTGCCACTGTCCTCATTTGTAATCACAAAGAAAGGCTAAATTTGACCTAGTGTTGTCAGATATTACATGCATTATATTTCCAAATATAACTTTTATTGTTATTTTTTAATTTTTTTTATTTTTTTATTGAGACAGAGTCTCACTGTGTTGCCTGGGCTAGAGTGCCGTGGCATCAGCCTAGCTCACAGGAACCTCAAACTCCTGGGCTCAAGCAATCCTCCTGCCTCAGCCTCCAGAGTAGCTTGGACTACAGGCATGTGCCACCACGCCCGGCTAATTTTTTCTATATATTTTTAGCTGTCCAATTAATTTCTTTTCTATTTTTGGTAGAGATGGGGTCTTGCTCTTGCTCAGGCTGGTCTCGAACTCCTGAGCTCAAACGATCCGCCCGCCTCGGCCTCCCAGAGTGCTAGGATTACAGGCGTGAGCCACCGTGCCCGGCCCCAAATATAACTTTTAAAAAACCACATTTCATTCATGATATTTTCTATCATGTATAACATACAGTATTAGAAATTATAGTCCATATCATACTCAGAACCTCTTCGGGTATGAAAAAAAATTTGGATAAATTTGTACATTTTTCTAAAATCAGAATTAGTCTATTCTTGCCTTCTAAAAGGTTGAAGGCTCAAACCTTGGTATGCAATTTTCAATAATTTTCCAAAGATACAGAACCATTTGTCTCTTCTCTCAAAAGAACAGGAAAGGTTTCCAAATTCCTTACTTTATTTTGTCTCTATTTTAGTTCCAGGGGAAACAATCTTGGGACATAGCAGTGGTTCCTTTTAATTATTTTCACATTCCCTTGTATTGCAATTTGGACAAGTATATTCTTGTGATGAGAATTTACAATTTAGTAATCTAACATGACAGAATTAATGGATTCCCAGGCACAGTGAAGAGTCGTGGAGAATTCCCTGTGGTCCTGGGCCTAGCTGGCTTTTGCTCTTTGGTGCTAAAATTACACATTGACTAACATCAGTTTCTTCTACAGGTTTTGGAGGATTTTAACAAGACAACAAATGTTTGGCATATACTTTTACCTCTATCAAGAATTTCAATCCCTTCTCCTTTCATCTTGGAAACCAATTTTTCATGTAGCCTTTTTACTTCGGCTTCCTTTTCTTCCAGTTGTTCTTTTAAAGATGCCAGTTCATCCTATAAAAATAGTAGATTATGACTAAAAGAGAATATTCAGAGAGCATCTTAGCTTTTAAATCATCGATTGAATTTTACAAACGAAGCAAGAATTTACAAGAATTTAGACACAAACATCAGAAATTATGGGCAATGAGAAACAGGAAGCAAGACTATTAATAAAAGTCCAATTATTAATAGTTATGGTATAATTATTTCAAGTTTCTTTGTGATCAAATTAAAATAAATCTTTTATGGTATAATTAGGGCCAGGAGAACCCTAAAGTTTAAACCTCAGGTTAAATTTTTAAAAAAAGTTAATCAAGGAAGATAATCAAATTAGATACTTAGAGTCATAAAAGCAAAATAAAATGCAAATTGGAAAAGACTTGCTTGACATTTACTCAGCGTTTCAAGATGGCATTCATGCTCCTTGGACAAGCACAGAAATTAATTAGTGGGAACAGCAGCAAGTCATGAACAACTTTAGCCAAATCTCAGAACTAAATAATTCATCTTCATCACTAAGATAAAAGAACAGAATCTCCTATAACAATGGGAAAAGATTAATTCAGGAAACAGGTTTTTAAGTCCTCTTTATTTTTTAACTGTGCAACTGTAAAAGATTCCAAGTCCGTTGATCCATTTACTAATGTTTTAATTTTCAGTTTTATTTTAGTAAAGAATTAACTTTAGCAAATTTAAGTTTTTTTTTTTTTTTTTTTTTTTTTAGACAGAGTCTCACTCTGTTGTCACGAGTAGAATGCCGTGGCATCAGCCTAGCTCACAGCAACCTCAAAATCCTGGGCTCAAGCAATCCTCCTGCCTCAGCCTCCTGAGTAGTTGGGGCTATAGGCGAGTGATGTGATGCCCACCTAACTTTTCTATTTTTAGTAGAGACGGAGTCTCGCTCTTGCTCAGGCTGGTCTTGAACTCCTCAACTTAAGGGATCCTTCCGCCTCAGCCTCCCAGAGTGCTAGGATTACAGGCGTGAGCCACCACGCCCAGCCCAGCAAATTTAAGTTTTGTTGGCTATATTTAACACAGAAAGTAGAGCTATGCAATGCTAATAAGTATACGTTTATATTCGATACCCCATTTTATTTTCAGAAGTCTCTAAAGATATTTATTACATGTAATATAGCTCTCCAGAAAAGCTAGGTTGACTTACAGTGGGAGTGGACACCAAGTATAAAAAATCTTTGGTAGCTCTAGCAAGAAGTGCTGCCGTGTTCTCACAGTCCTACTTCTAAGCAGTAATTTCTGTTCACTGCCAGGATACACTAAACCACTGGACGTTTAACCTTTAAGAAAGTCCCTAAGGAGGAAAGCAGTCTCTGCTGTTGATATGCACGAAAGTTCTTTCACAGGTGAGCTCCTACAATTATTTTACCATGCTTGGGTCTCAGATGGTCTATGACAGATTTAATTTATGAATTAATGCTTTTATTTACCTGCTTATTATTTTTCACTATTTATTTCATATGTTTTTGAAAACAATTATTAGGGATCACGCTGTCCCTTTAATAAGCTTGAAATGTATTTTTCATAAACAGGTGACACACATACCAAACAAATGCACACACCACTGAAACCACCGTCACAGCAAAACGACACAAGCCAGAAAGCAACAGGCCATGGATCCCAGGACCCAAGTCTACTACACCTTCAGTGACTCCCGCTTTTGTTCCATCCGCTGCTTTTCATACTGCATCTGACCCACCTTGATTTTCATGCTAGAAAGTTTGGCCATTAAAGACTGGTAGAGAGACAGAGGAGTGAAAGAAAACTACAGATAGAAAACGACAAGCTAAGTAACCAACAAAACAGCATCGGTTTATAAAGGAGGTTAGATACCACTCACAGAAATGGCAGGTTATGTTCTGTCAGATTAGTTAAGCCTTGGCTTTTATTCAGAACAGCAGTGTCTAAATTCAAGAAGCTTCCCAGCTTGGGGGAAAACTTCATTCACTTACAAAATACCTTCTTTAGCATATACGAAGTAGAAAACATATTTTACTTATATTATTGGTCATAGGTGAGTAGTAGAGCTATTTGTTTAAAAAGTTTAACCCGTGAGAAAACTTACTTTGGTTGATTTAAGCTTTTTTTCATACTGAAGTCTCTCGCTGTCCATTTCGCTGACTTTTAACCTCAAATCATTGATCTCCTGAATTAGCCCCTGTCCAAAAAGAAACAAGGAAATACATTACGGAAGTGTTAACACAGTTATATATACCAAAATAGCAGCTTGGACATCTTAAGAAGACAATAGCTCCTAAGTTAAACGTGCATGAATCAGATCAGACAAATGGAAATAAATGTATCTCCTTAAGAACCAATGCATCTTTCCATTACTGTGGTCCTCAAGCCCCGCTACTAGTCTGTGGCCTGTTAGGACCCGGCCTTGGAGTTAGAGTACCTGTTCCCCAGTCTGTCAGTGGGGAAAAAAGCGGGCAGCAAACAGCAGGAGGTTAGCGGTGGGTGAACCAGCAAAGCTTCAGAAGCTTCACCTGTATTTATAAACGGCTCCCCATGTTGAGCTGAGCTCGCATCACCACCTGAGCTCCACCACGCCCATCCCCACCCCAGTCAGTGGAAAATTTGTCTTCCATGAAACCGCCCCCTGATGCCAGAAATGTTGGGCATCGCTGATTTAAAACATTGCTTTGAATTCCCAATGCCTCTGTCCTAAAATGGTGGGCTTATGAAAATAAAAGGTGACTTATAATTTTGATTAAGAAAGGTAACTTAATATCTGATTTACTATCATCTGTCAGATATTTCTAGACCAAAAATGACATATGAACTCTACCTTTTAAAATATGCCACATTCTTTAAGAAAGGCATTTACCTTTAGGGCCTTTTCAGTGATATATGGGTATTTATAAAATTATTTTTTATAATTACTTCTTTGGTCTACAAAAATACAGATTGCTTATCAACTCGATCTGGGTCAATGGAATGAAATTTAAATCCTTTAAGCCAGATTCTCAATCTGAAGGTGGACGAGGGCCCTCTAGCTTATGCATATGTTCAGTATCATGGTGCAATTTTATATTCAGAAAATGAAAGAGGAAGCAATCCTAATGGCTTTTTTTTGTTTGTTTGTTTTGTTTTTTTTTTTTTGAGACACAGTCTCACTCTGTTGCCCTGGCTAGAGTGAGTGCCGTGGCGTCAGCCTAGCTCACAGCAACCTCACACTCCTGGGCTCAAGCGATCCTCCTGCCTCAGCCTCCCGAGTAGCTGGGACCACAGGCATGCGCCACCATGCCCGGCTAATTTTTTTCTATATATTTTTAGCTGTCCAATTAATTTCTTTTCTATTTTTGGTAGAGACGGGGTCTCGCTCTTGCTCAGGCTGGTCTCGAACTCCTGAGCTCAAACAATCCGCCCGCCTCGGCCTCCCAGAGTGCTAGGATTACAGGCGTGAGCCACGGCGCCAGGTCAATCCTAATGTTTTTATGCCACAATACAATGACACCTTTCCTATTGCCACTTAAAAAACAAAACATAATTTACTTATAAAACTTGCCTAAATATCCTGAGAAATAGTCTCGTATTTTTGTCCAGAGCCCAGAGAGTAGGAAAAGGAAATTAGAGTGCTAAATAATAACAACTCCTCTAAAAGAGAAGTTCACATACTCTGTATAGAAGATGATTTTTTTTTTCCACTACAAACAACAAAGATCCCTCCAATGGTCAATATGTTTCTGTTCCTCTCTTTTTACAAGACATTTATTCCTGGGCCAAAAATTCATAAACTACATAATAGAATTAAACAAGAGTGCAAAAGAAAAAAATAGTAGAACAATGCTATAAGAAGTGAAACTTTGTGACTAGGGATTATTCTAAACTTCCAAGTGTAAGGATTCGACCTCACGAAGACTAGGAAAAGGGATGCTATAATGAAATATGCTTCCCCGTAAACCCACAGGCTTTTAAATTGTGATGTCTTGGAAAATGGGGAAAAGTATTACCTACCGTTATTATGTACTTACTCGTTAATAATTATACAATATTTCAGTAAGAGGAAATCTATTTTCTCCTTTTATTACTGAGCTCAAGAACTGTTTGACATTCAATAATACTTTATTTGTGATTCCTTCTCTAACAGCTCAGAATTCAAGTTTTTAAAAAAAGGCAGTTTCTCCCACTTATTATTAAATGAATCATCTTTGCACAATATGAGTCTTTAGTAGTCTTCCTTTATCAATATGGTGTGTACAGACACACACGCACACACACACATACAAGAGAGACAGAATGTGTTATACTTTACCACTTTTAGAAATAGTGGCAATTTGCAAAGAAACAACTGAAGAAAATGACATTATAAACTGGGATGCTTTTTCTGTTTTAAAAAAACCACCTAATTATCTTTTGCCACAACACTTTAAAAATGAATCTAGATTTCCAACCTGAAAAAAGCCTTATCTACTCATGACAACTCAAGCTGGAAAATCTGGAAATAGCTCCTTGATGTGAAACTTTAAAAAACAAAACACAAATTATTTCAATTAATTTCTTAGCAAAAGTTCAGTTCTTTTAAAAAAGAAAATCCCTGTTAATTTTCCCTTTTCCCTTTCAGAGAACTCTCCAGGCCTCCCAAGGAACTCAATCTCTGACATGTGTGCTCTCACCAGAAGGGGGCACTGTTGAATGATGCTAACCATCTCCCATCTACAATTCCTGGGACAGGCAAGTCCTGAATCTTCCAAGGTTTCAAGCCTTTTATCCCCAATCCTTTGGAAATGCCTATACTTCTTCCTCATGATAATATCTTCTTAGAAATTAATATCAAAATAATCTAAAATGCTAAGACAAAGTTTAAGATTTTTGATTCATGAAACATCCAGGAAAATGTTTTGCTTTTATGAAGGGAACAATAACAGGAACATAAGAATATTCAATTCAGTTTTAACTTTGAAGACTATTTTAATTATTTTCATATATAACATCACAAAGTTTATCAACTATTCTATAATCTCTGGGTATGTGCATACGACATTTTACCAAGAGTGAATTTTTATTAGAAAATGATCAGGCATTGAGTTTACCGGAAGTTTGATGACGAGATCACTTTCCATGTGGTTGGGGATCATGAGTGGAGAAGCAGTGGGGGAAAGAGTTTGATACAAACAGGAGCCAAACTCAAGAGACGTAAATATTACTCTGGAGTCTCATCCCTAAAAAAAATAATCTACTACAATGTAGTCCTAACATTTGGTTCACATCTTGTACCCAAGTTAAACTAACAACAGTTGCACAGGCTAAGACTTCCCCTAGACTTCGCATACGCACGGAGAAGGCCACCTCTGTGCCCATCTTCTGTAATTTCTTCCCTGCGGCAGAGCTGGCTGCACTGCCCTGCTGTTCGTCTGTTGACTGGGTTCTACTACTACCTTTGACAGTGACTATGGGATCAGGGAGTCACAAAAAGAGGGGAAAGAGGAAAACATCAGAGCAGATTTTTAAAGAAAGTACAAAACAAGAATTTTAAAACTGAGTTACTTTCTAAGTCTTATTTTAAGAGCTCCACTCTCAAATGGGAAACATGCTCACATAGGTGATTGACAAAGAACTTTAAGATTAAAACATGAACCAAGTCAGAGATTTCCTTTTGCTGTGGAGGAAGCAAGACATGTATCAAGGCTTTCCATTATAGTTGGATCTTTGACAGAAAATTTAATTTTGAAAACAGCAATGGAATAAACCTCATTATCTGCAAATCTATAAAGAACTTTCAAACACCGGATAATATAGGTAATATACCGATATCATGATGGCATTAGTCAGCATAAAATAAATGTCTGGGATAAAGACAGAGAGCAAGAATAAATAATTTCCTCTCTCTCTCCTTCTTGGTATCCGTCTTCTAATCTGGTGTGACACCTCTCCAAATTCCGACCAAAGAAACAAAATAGAAAAAAGGAAGGAAGATGGCCCTCCAAAGGAATTTCTGCAGCTCTTCACATTTCATTTCAAATGGATATGCTCTCTCCCCCCACCAGCAAAACAAATGAATAAACTAGAAGATGTGGATTAACAACAATATAGTAAAATAGGAAGAACAAACAAAAAAGCTTGTTTAGCCACTATGAAGTTGTAGATTGTACTCTGAATTTCATAAAAGTACAGTAAGCCTTATTTAACTGGAAGGATTTATGTGTAGAATAGATCAAAATTAGAAGGCCAAATTAAATGGCCTCCAAAAAACTCTATGATTTTATGATTATATAAGCATCTTCTCTATAAACAAAATTCAATTACATAGTAAGTAATCAGTGTGCCTAAATAATAACTACTAGCAAAACCATGAATTAAAACCCATTATTTATAAAATTAAGAAAACTAGTATAGATGAATGGATGGATGCTCCAAATATGCTAAAGTCCAAAGTATTTTTAAAGGTTAGTGAAAGGATTACTATTTCATATCAAAGGTCTTAAAAATGTTTTTAAAAGTCTTAAAATAAAAATTGCCATTCTCATTTAGTGATCAGAAGTCAACATAATTAAAGTTTATTCTTAAAATGAAGCAGGATGAGGGCGTGCAATGATTAACTACCTCTCCCGCACACCTCCAAGGGATTTCAACTTCACCCTAGGAACGTGTGTCAGAGGAGGAGGGTGGGAAAAGAGACAGACAGAGAGATGGTGTCACTTACCTCTGTGTCCCTAAATCTACCTTCGTAATCCAATCTGTCCTTCTCCACAGCCGTCAGTTTTAACTTCAAGTTAGATATTTCGGCCATCAGATCCAATTTCTGAGTTTCTAAAGATGTTCTACTCAGCAGCTCCTATTAGAATTTAAGAGATACATTCAAAATCATTTTATCAGAAGCAGCCACACGTGAATTTATCTCATGTATGATTACAAAACAGCACCCATCAAGTAGAGGATACAGTAAAGTATAATTACTGAATATATACACTTAAAAAATTATTTACTTTAGGTACCCTTTTTTTGAGCAGCAATAAACACATGTGAATTTACTGGGGAGACATATTATATAGATACACACACATACATAAACCTTATATATTCTTAAACCTGATGGTAACATTGATGGTGATGATATTATATGAGGTGTGTCTGGAAAGCATCCAGCCGTATAGTATGAAAAATAGAGACATTTATTGAAGAAGATACAAGATGTAAGAAACATGGTACATAGGACAACGATGCTTCCTTCAGTCTCCTTCAAAGTAGGCACCTTGGGACCTCACACAGTTCTCCCAGTGTCTCTTAACCTAACCCGTACACAGTCAACATTCTCAGCTGTTCTGCTTGTTGCAGCCCTTCCAGAACGTGGATCACTGTCAACAGACTCTCAACTGTCTTTGAAGCGGCACTCATTGCCTTGTCCCCAACCAAAAGCCTTCTGAATCATCCAAATAGCTTCCTCGAGGAATGTTCAAGCTTAACGCAAAATCTGATGCAGATTCATTGCTCTGCTCGCTCATTTTGAATGCGACGGCCACAGTACACACGCTCACTCAACGGCATCTAGCGCCCCACTGACTAGTACGGTGAAGTCATTGTTCACGCATGCGCATCCCAGTCTATTCTCCTTGGCTGCTAGGTTACATCCACGTCATGCAAACCATTCTCGTTGTATTAACAATGGCTGGATACTTTCCAGACACACCTTGTATCTACTATGTGCCAGGCACTGTTCTGACATATAGTGCTTCAATCCTCATAGCAATCTTGTCAGGTAGAAAATCCTATTATTTTTATTCAAAAGACGAGAAAGCTAAGGAACAGAAAGGTTAAGAATTTGCCAAACGTTACACAGCAAGGATATGGCAAAGCAGGAATTCAAACTTGAGAGGTTTTGCTCCAGCGTGTCCACTATCCGCTATATTACAGAGCCTCTCGTATGTGAGCACCGTTTGTGTGTGTGTGCATGTGTTATGGTACGAAATTTTCCCCAATAACAAAGGTCATATGTGGTGCTTGCCTTTTTTCTTGATCATAAAATATATGCTCTTGGTTGAGAGTTAGGAAACCATCTGAATGTCAAAGAAAAAGAAAATTAAAATAACCTACAATCCTATTACTATTTTATTCCAGATTCTAATTACATAAATACTTTACATTGTGTGTGTTTTGAGACTCTGCTACTGTAGATTTTTGCTTAAAATGTGCCAGTCTAAGTGCATCTTGAAACTGACTGCTGCATCAGAGCCAACACTACATGGAAACGTAGCACCTCAAAGAGCTCAGCTGGAAAAGCCCACCTTGGTGCCGGCTTCCACACGTACCTGCTGCAGCATTTCTTCCGTGGCATTCAGCTTCTCTCTGTGCTCTTCCAGACAAAACTCCAAATCTCTAATCTTCTCTCCCTGAGCCTCCACCTGGTCTGTTAACACACTTACCTGTGTTTGGAGTAAAATACAGCAATGAGTTAGAAAGAACGTGGGTCCTATTGCATACTTTATTTCTCCAAATGGAACAAACATTGCAATGATCCCACCACTCATACGGTTGTGAAGAAAAATAACCTGAAAATTAACAAGGCAACAGTGGTCCTTCACATTCCTATTTATATGTTGCTTTTTGATCTAAGGAGTCCTACACAATTTTGGAGAAAGTGAGCGTTGATTAGGGATATACAATACTTTACAGGTTAAAACCATTTCAACCATTTATGAGAGAGAGTGCACACAAATTATCTTTCTTGGGGGTGGGGGGAGATAGTATTAGGTATTCAGAGAGGAAATGAAGTTAATGTTTAAAACAGAAATTATCAAGGATTATTCTAATGTGATACTTCAAGAAGAATAAGGAAAAGAAAGCAGGGAATTGAAATTCCGTGCAATCTTTTAAGATGACTCTGATCACAACTCAACACATTCAAAGGCCTGTGAGGAGCTGGCGACTCCTTCGACCTCAGTGCTTATTGCAAATCTCCGCGTTTTCCTCAATAATCACCAGCCTAGTAAATATACTTCAATTCATTTAGTTCTAAAGACAAAAGAAAAATAACTATCAAACATTTTAAAACATGAAGAAGCAAATTCAAAGTTAGTCCACAAGCAAGACTCCACTCACTGTTGTGTTTTGTCTGGCCCATGGTATCGTATCAAAAAATTCAATGTATATATCCAGATTCAGAAATATATACTTATGTATTATCAGATTTTATACTATAGATAGTAATATATCTGGATTTCTGCTATATATTAAAAAATCAGAGATGACAGATGAGATCAGAAAGCCAAATCAGATGACACTGGGCCTCTCTTCGAACTGGCCCTGAAGAGCCGAGCTGATTCAGGGCAGCTCCCTCTGGACTGGGTGCACACGCCCTTGTGTTGCCCCAGGCCTGCTGCACTCATTGCCACTAGCAGTCTGCTTGCTGTCAACATTTGGATTTGTCATCCCAATTTAAAATAGTCTTTATGTGGTGAGGAAAGATCAACACTTAAAAATCACTTGCCTGAAGAACGAGGGATTCTTTATCATTTTCTAAACGCGCCAGCCTTTCCTGATACACATCTCCGTTCCCAGGAAGGTGTCCATTTGTCTGAAAAAGGCAATAATATGGGTGAGGCTGACCCTCTTTAAAATTGATGTATTGTGGGCAAATGGGAATCACATATGTTTTTAATCCAAGGCGATTGAATTGAATTTAGCACAGCTGTCACTGCCAAACAGAAAACAGGAGAATGTAATTTGGTTCATTTACCTCAAAACAGGAAAGACGGACACGTGAAGCATTTAGGTAGGTTTGCGCCAAACTACACAACAATCTCTGATCAAGGAGAAAACAATGGCCCCAAATGAACAATGGCTAGCAATATTCTTCAGTGACAGTAGACACACACCTAGGAGCAGGCAAAGCTTTGTGAGTGTGCAGGGGACATCCGGAACTGTTGATGCCTTTCTCTTTGCCCCAGAAAGCTTGAACACTCAGTCCACAAATGACATCCCTGGTAGCACTGAGTAGCCATGCTTATCAGCATTTTGTCACTTTCTGTCTTAAACTCATTAACTTCTTGTGAGTTTGCCTGTTTGTACAATGTTATGTTCAGCTCTTGGGCAGACCCTGTAAATCATCTTGTACCCTCCCTAGCATCTGGCTCATCTGCATATACTGATGCTCTTTCTTCCCCTTCCTCCTGCCCTCACCCTTAAAATAAGATTTAGGTATATTTATGCATGATATTAATGCCACAGGAAGTACAGACTGAGAAAGGAAGTACAGATTTTTTTTTCTTGGTTGTCATATGCAAGTCATGAAAGAAACATAAAAATGTCATTTTGCAACATAGTAATATATGTGATGTTTAATAGCTTTTAAATCATTCATAACCATAAAGTACGTAATCCCAATAGATTTCCTGATTCCTTATTCAAATACAATAGGGATAAAAGCCAGTTGGAATCCAAAATGATTAAATAGGGCCACCCAGAGTTCAATTTAAAAAGCAACTAACACCTTCAGATTTAGAACCAGGAAAAAACACAAACTTATACATTCTCACTGCCCGGGGCACATCTGATGTGACATCTGTTATTTTTTTCAGAATTAACTGATACTATTATTCTACCTTTCCAATTAATGCAGTTTCCAGTATCAAATCTGGGAATAATAAAAGTCATATGCTGGGAAGGAAAAAAAAAACAAAACAAAACAGGGCTTTAGCAAAAAAAGAACATTTCAGGATGTTTCTTCTAAAAACTTAGGCACACTGGATACATTTTTCCAAGAGGTCACAGAAGAATCAGAAGTCAATTTAGTAAATGAGCAATTCATATTTGGAGCAGAGGAAATATTTAACATTCGCTGCTTGACCATATACCTGCACAATTACCACAGCATAATTAATTTTGTTTATATTGTTAACTGAAGTGCCCAGAATTAAATTACAAGTATTAGGAGGAGTGTGATGGAGTGCCTGGACCACTTCCATCCCTGGGTACTACCACAGAAATGAAATGTACATAACATCTCAAGGACAGTTTTTTGGAGAAGAGCCAGGATGCAAAATACATGGCGTCACAATCTAAGAAAGTACCACGACAGGCCCTGAACAACTGTAAATTCCTCATTTTGATTATGAACATTAACAGGCATCTGTTTTTAAAACCCCACACAAGCCGTGTTTTAGAAACAGATACATTTCATTAGGTAGAAAAAACACTTTCTGTTCAGCAAGGACAAGAAGTAAAACTTGTCTTTCTTTTGATCGGAGGAAATTACAGCAATATTAGCAGTGTTTCCTCTCAAGCTACTGCACGTGATAGAGAAATGAGATGTTCCAAAACCAGCACTCCAAAATTATCCCCAAATAAAAACAGATACTGAAAACGGACTAAAATGAACATATGTAACGTTTTTCAACTGTACTGATACATACAAGCATTCGTAATGCTTAAGGGTAGTTCAGGGTTTTTTTTTTAAACACTAAAAGCTACTATAGGAACAATAAAGCACAATTTAAGAGTCACCAATGTTACATACTTATGTTGACTTAAGTAGGTAAAAATTTTTTCTATCCACGTGTTTATTTATATTTCTGACAATTTGTCACCTTTGTGTTAAGAATGTTGGATGTAAACCCGATTGCCTCCATTCTTTCTCCAACGCCCATGCTCTCCCTACCAAATCACTCAAAACCTCCCGTACGTGGCATGTTCTCTCACACGCTGATATTATTCCTTTTGCATGGGCTGTCTTCTCCACCCTTTTCTCTTCTTTCCTCATTCCTTAAGGTCCACCTCCCTGGGGCTTGGTCTGTGACGTCTTCCTCGAATTAACTGTTTACTCATGTGTCAGCTGCGGCGTCCAGAGGAAGCTTCATTACAGCAGCATCACACTGAACGGACTGAGGTTAGACTTGCCTACACACACGTTCCTCTCTTCTAATGTTCTCCATTCTTTGAGTAGGTTTGTCTTTGCACCTGCTAACTAAATGCGTGTTGAATGAAGGAACAATGATAGGTGTTCAGTAAACATGGGGTGAATGAAAAGATAAATGCATGTTTGGTTTTAACCTGACCTTCTTGCTTCTCCAGATCGTGGAGGAACTGTGAATTCACGGCTGACCTCTAGACCAGTTCCTTTCCCCTCAAGCTCTCTCCCCACCATGTTTAGGAGGTGATCTCAGAGCCTTTTTAACAGACAACAGTTGAGGTCGTTTCACATGAACTCTCCAGTACACTTGCTTCTTCAATGCACAATATTACGCATGGCCTCCTACGTCTTTCCTTCCTATCTTACTTCCTGCCAGCGTTGAGGGCACTGAGTCTTAACTCCTTCCTAAAGCCTCATCATTCCACCTGTACTATGGACCGTTGATCTCCTGTTTCCCTGAGACCTGTAATTGTCACCTCTACTTATCATTCTCAGTTTCTTCCCCTTAATGAGCTTTCTTCCATTCTCCTTTCCAACACCTACCCCAAGGATTTGTACCCATCATTCTACTCCGCTCCCCTCCGCTTCTGTAAAGCCACCTTTCACAAACAGCTCCCACTTCCCCCTCCTTACAGTGTGCCATTCTCTTCCCCCCCACTGGCTTCCCTTCTGTGTCTTGTCTCGAACTTCACAGGTTAGTGTTTCACCATATTCTGTCATGCATAGCTGACCAGTAAATTTATGTGAGCTGGCCACTTAATTCTTCCTAATAGTTTCTCAGTGCAAAACTGTCTTACATTTGATTATTCCATGATGCTTATAAAGACCTGAACACATAATTAAAAATGTATCAAGTATAAACTCTTGAGTCAATTTGACTTCCAAAGCATTGAAGACCAGCTTAAATTACTTCATGAAAAATCCCAGAGATGCCTTCAAAATAATCCTTTCTACCTTAGCCCATGGTGTAACCCGTTATTCAACCCACCTAAAAGTTCAGGTCAAAATTGGAATCAAATTGGGATCTCAATAGTACGGTGTCCAACTAACAGTGTGTATGGAGGGTCAGGGTGGGAGATCCAGCTTGACTATAACACTGATACTTTAATTAAAGAATTTATGGTGTTTGCCAGGTTTTCCTGGAACGATGGAGAGAAAAATATCTAAAAAGCTTTATTCCTCATAGAATTATAGAATGCTAGGGCTAGCCAGGAACCTCACCTGGGAATGTGAATTGCCTGAATTCACACAGCACATGCTACACATAACATCAGAGCATTATTTACCTTTCCCTCTACCAAAGTGAAAGCTATTCATCAATTTCCTCCTAATTATCAAGTGCTATAAACACACAATCAAGTATAAAGACATAATAAATTTTAATATCTTGCCTTCGTGCCTGTTTTTAAATATTTTTATTACAGAAAATTTCAAATATACGCAAAATGAAAGAAACTAGCATGATGAAACCCCATGTACTCACCACTCAATTTCCATAGTTATTATACTAAGTTATTCATTCATGGTGGGTAGAAGTCTTTTGCCCATTATTTTTACTTAAAGCATTATGTTACGTTTTCTTTTGATTTTCTGGGTTCTATGGGGGTCTGCATTAGTCTACAGTTATCTTGCCTGTTTCCCACACCTTTACTTTGCTTTGTTGCTTTTTCCTGAGCTGTTGTCCTAAATCCAAAATCAACATATAAGCAGAAATTTGCCACAATTACACTTATTTATCTTATAACACAGAAGCTCCTTTTGAATGAAACATTCCCAAATCAGAATAGTAAGTACCTAAATTGAAATTGGGAAAAGAAAATCAGTCCATTTTATAAGGACAACAAATATGAAGAAATGGTTGGGTTAGTATGATTGCATATACACAAATACGCACATGGACAAATCCTACCCAGTCAATATATTTATTTTTAAAACTAATGCTAAACACTGTCACACAGGCTTGATTTCAGAATTCTATTTTTAAAAATTCAGTGTCAAGAAAAGAAAAGGCTCAGTCCAAGAAATCTTCTTTAATTAAATGTTATCTCGAGCTACCAAAAGCAACATTTACTATAAGGGTGTTTCATGTCCTAATCAGTATTACATCTCCGCCACTGCACGCAAACACTGCACACCTGCTCTCCTCTAGACACTGTGCTAGGAGGAGAGATTAGTACTTGATTCCTTCAGCCGAGAATAGCACAGCCGTAAATGCACTTGGGTCCAACACCACATTAAGGCCTCTCACATTGCTAAAGTCCGAAGAATCAAAGAACGTAATACCAGCGATGTTACAGATCAAGCCACCAGGCAGAGGCATACTCCGCTCCCCTGTCCTCGCGCTGGCCGGCTGGATGGAATGAGGGCACAGACTTCTGCAAGTGCGGAGAGGGAGATATGTTTAGAATACAACGTCAAACTGGTCACAGGTATACTCCAAAGTCCCCTGAGACACGGCGAGACAGAGAAAAGGAGGCCTCAGTGTCCCCAGAAGCTAAACTCCAGGTCCTATCTTAGTACAGTAGCATATTCATTCATTCATTCACCCGTCATTCATTCATTCATTCAACAGTGAATACATGTCGAAAGCCAGCTATGCGTGACAGGCTAGAGACCCAGCAAAAGAATCTCTCTTCTACTCCGGGAAGGATCCAGGAGATCAAGAAACAACGCTGTCCCTATTGTTCTTGTCTCTTACTCTTTCTTAACCCACTTTCCTGAAGGAACGGACAAGCCTCGTTCCAATCCACCCTAACAAATACCAGGACCCCGGGATTCCATTAAAAGTACATCTTTCACCTCTCTCGACTGAGAATTCCACTGACTTGGTCGATTTATTTTCCTGTGTCTGTGGAGACTTTTCATGGGAAGCCTAAGGGGGAAACTGCCTTAATTTTAGCCAAGATGCCTCAGTGACACCACCTGTTTGCCAAGGCCTGCGAAAACATTGCCTGGAGGCACACACCAAAAGCGAAGCCGCAGGGGACTGCCCTCGCTGGGGTCAGGGACTGGACAGGACAGCCGGCAGCAGCCCCGCAGAGAGCACGTCCCGTGGCTGAACTCTAAGTTATGAGCATTTTTATTTTTACGGCAACTTTTAAAAACACACATTTGCAATTATGCAATTTGTTAAAGGTAGAACTAAGATACGAATGTTTTCTGCTACTTTAACAGCAGTCAGTCAAGAATGCCTCCTTTCCCCCACTTACGCTCCACTCATCTCGCAAGCTATGACGCCTGATTTGGAGTTATTACCGGTGGTGTTTTCACTCCTCTGTGGAGAATTGTATTTTTGTAATCTCTGCTGACTTTGAGATGGCCTCATAATTAAAACTGCCAAATGATCAGACACTCTGGGGATCTCACTAACTGATCCCCCGCTGATGTGCATCAAGGTCATGATCCTCAGCTTCATCTGTTGAAGAAAACATTACGAGAATGTTCTAGGGCAGCTCATCGAGTTAGTCCTAGAGTAAACAAAAACCACTCACTTGGCCCAAACAATTTTCTATTTGTCCTTTTAAATCTGGAGCTTGATAAAGCACGTAATTCTCCATTATTAATATTTGTGCTAACGTATGATAACATTTTGCAATCAAAATGGAATTCTGCCTCAGTAATTGAACAAATACGTCATATTTTACCGTTTTTTTCTTTAACCACAAGAGACAAACTTCTGAGTCTTAAGAAATTTGTTCGTTTCTAGGAGATACAGCTATAGTTACAGTATGAAAACATTCATTCTTATAGATTCAGTATCTCTCCACCGTCATAGGCTACTAGCGCTACCACCTCATTTTCTCTCTTCCAGCTCCTGATCCCATGAAACAATTAAACAGGCGGCAGCAATTGGCAGCGAATAAATAGCTAGCATCCTACAGGAAACCGGGGATCTCCCTGGACTGGGCAAAATAATAATTAAACTGCAAACGCTCAATTGCACTAATGAAAAGATTAGCACCAGTCTTAAAGCCCATGGACGCTCAAGCTGGCCATCGTTAAACACTGTGAATGAAACCTTCACGATGCAACTGGCGTCACTGACAAGTTTTTCTAAAACATCGCAGAAACATCTCTGCAGTCTGAGAAATGCCTGCACTGTATCGTCACAGGAACTGAACTACGTATGGGTGATTTGTAACCTAACCCCTCTCGTAACTGGACCCATCTCTCTCTCCCTATTGCAAAGGATCCTGTTACACATTTTCCCTCAACTCTCTACGACCTACCATTCAGTATTGCCTTTTTGACTAGCCTTCTGCCAGGTGTGTTGATAAGCACTCGGCATAGATTGGTTCATGGGATCCTCAAACCCTGAGTGGCAGGAACCACCACCCCATTTTACAGAGGGGGAAACTGAGACACAGAGCTTAAGAAATTTTCCCAGAGTCACACAAGCTTCTAAGAGAGAGAGCCAACGTTAACATTCAGGTCTCTCCACAGCCTGCATTTGTCACTGTCTGGATACAATTCTGCCTTCTTTATGCTTTCTTCTTCCAGAACCTTTTATTTGTTATTTGGGCAGTTTCCCCACGTATGACATACAGGGGGTGTTTGCTACGATTCTAAGTGTTCCTTCAATTCTAAGATGCCATCAATTTTTATTTTTAAAATTTAACATCTTTCCCATTTTCAAGGGTGTAGTCCACGGTGTTCGGTACACCCACATTGTTTTCCAACCATCACCATCATCCGTGTACAGAACTCTTCTCGTCGGCATCCATTAAACACAACTTCCCCTCTGCTCCCTCTCCGCAGCCCTGGCGATCATCATTCTGCGTTCTGTCTCCATGGATTTGACTACTGTAAGCACTTTATTAATAAAAGAGGAAGGAAGGAAAAAAGGGAGGGAGGGAGGATCGATCCCACCTATATTCCCATGTTAAGGTCATACAACATCCCAAATTCTGAAATATGAAATGGGAGAACTCTAACATTATCAGCAAATAATTAAATTATAAACATAAGACCCTCTAACTCACTGGAGTTTCAGTGCTGGCTCAAGTTTCCCTTTGGTTCTTTCCTTCTTTCTTTTTTTCCTATCATCAGTCCTGGCCTACCCTTTTGGTTCTCAAAGTAAAGCCTACCCTGGTAGGTCTGTGGTGACCACTTGTTTCACACCTAATTCCTTTATTACCCCAAACACCCATTCCTGCTCTCCTTGCTTTGGTCATTGGTCTTCGTCATCATTCTTCTTTTACGTTCTCTGTGTGCTTGAGAAAACACACTTAATTTGAAAGGTTTGTGATCAAGATGAGGGAACACATATAAATAAGCTAGATAGATACAAATGCATTTAACAACAACAACAAAAACCCCCTGTTCTCTCTCTGGATCCACATCTAGTTTATTTTGTTTCTGTTATTTTTAGAATGAAAACTGAATCTTCACAAGTTCTGTAAAGTATTTGTCATTTTGTGGATTCTTAAGTTTAAAATGTCAAATGTTAAGATAGAAAGTAACCAAAAACACAGACCAAGAAGCCATTATCCGTCCAAGAAGTAAATTTAAAATAACTTCATTCAAATGTACACTCCCTTATCATTCATGGAGCATCATTCATTACAAATATAATTATTGAGCACCTACTGTATGCCAGGCATTGTTCTTGCACCAGGGATACAGTTTTTTTTTTTTTTTAACAAAGGTAAAAATCTCTGATTTACGATGCTTACATTCCAGTTGGAAAGACAGAAAATAAATGATATAAACATAGCAAACACACAGGACATGAGAAAGTGGTGAATGCTAAGAACAAAATGAAGCAGGGGGATGCAACACAAAGAATGTGTGTAATTTGAGATACGGTGCTGAGGGAAGACCCCACTGAGAGCACAGCTTTTGCATAAATGCCAGAAGAATGAGAGGGAGCTAGCCACACAGATACATGGGGAAAGAGCTTTCCAGGCAGAGTGAACAGCCAGTGCAAAGGCCCTGAGGCCAGTTTACTTGGCATGTTTGAGAATCAGTGAAGCAGCCAATGTGCCTGGAGTGCAGTGAAAAGGGGGAAGCATTGTAATGAGAGGCGAGGTCCAAGAGCCATGGGGAGCCAGCCCTATACAGCCTTGCAGCCCAAAGTAAGCACTTCGGATTTTACTCTGAGTAAGATTTGACACCAATGGCAATTTTGGAAAAGGAGTGAATGACATGATTTAACATATATTCAGATATCATCATCGCCCCTTTTTATCATTTCCAGAAATATTTCAACAGAACAGATTGAGCACATGTTAATGGAAATGTTTTGGACACATGTCAAAAATTCGACCACAGGTACTCTCTTAAGCTATTACTGTCAGTGGCAGACTCTGGATGTGGGCTAGGGGAATAGGTTCCTCTAACAGCACTAAATTCCTTTCTTACCACATGCTAAATAATCAGAAAAACGTGCAGTATAGAAGGGTGAGAAAGGATGTAAAATAGGCTAAGAAATATTCTAGAAAACACCTAATTTCAGAGCATAAGGCAATCCCCAAGAAATCAGCAAAGCTGGACCCTTAAATTTCTGGAGGAGAAACTGGCAGAGAAAATATAAAGTACAATAGTAAGGCATCGTGTATTTCAAAAAGCAAAACATCTTTAACTGTCAAGGTGGTATAGCTGTGCCTCCACGAAAGGCCGGATCGCATTACTTGCACCGGAAGTGGACAGTAAATTGGGTGGGGACATAGGAAGATTTAGCACAGGTTGGGAGTGCCGGTTTTGTCACATCACATGAAGATACAATGTACTACCAAGGTTCCCAAAGCAAGCAGCTTTCATTCCTACCACAGATCCAAAAGCAGAATTGATTCCTTCATACAATTTTCATTGGTGTCTATATAAACACAATTAACTCACAAGCATATCAGTGCATCTTACTGAAAACTGAGGATCCTCTAAATGCTCATAAGATAGTACCTTTCCTATCTTCTCCTTTCAATCTAGGTACGTTTGTGACATTCTTTAGATTTTATGTGGTCATTACATATTCAAACCTTGGTATTTACCATTGTGCCTCGCGAAAGGGCAGCTCTGCCACGGCATCGATTTTGGGGAAGGGTGCCTAGAAAGAGGCCTTGTTGTTCAGGGACTAACGCCCAGATCAATTTAACTTGAGAACTAGAATTGAAATGATTGCCACAAACCACTAGATGGCACTTCATATCAAATACTGCCACAAACCTCGTGCTTTCTGAAGTGTCTATTCATTACACTTTCCATTTAGAATTGCCACTGGGTTCTTTATAGGTGACCGTCCTAATATCACTAAGAAACCATATATAACGTGCAAGGCTCTTTCCCTTATAGGACTAAGGTAAGCCACAGTAGGTCATTCAGGCACACTCTAAAAGCCATTTTTATGAGCAGAATCAGGTGACCTGTTGGCACTCATAAAATGCACACTATAGCACTTTTAAAAAGTTATCCTTAGAGTCAAAATGGAATTGAAATCTCTTCAGGAATAAAATCAGAGTAAACCTGTTGCCCCATGATTTTTTTTACGTTGTAATCAGCTATGCTGTGTTCTAAATTTTGGAACAAGCAAAAGATTCACGACACAGAATTTGTAACAAGCAGACATCTACCATCTGACTCTGAAGCCATTCGACAAGCGTTTCTGCTGTTGAGTCTGGGATCTGGCATCTCAGGCCTTCCTTCTCGTCCGTTTCCATCATCTCCAGCAGTCCACGCAGGTCTTCCACAAGGTGCAGAGCTCGCAAGCTTCCCATGAAAGGAGAAGTGGGAGACTGACAATCAAAAATCCCATTGGAATATTCCAGAGCTTTAGAACCTAGGTTAAAGAAAAATCACAGAGAGAGGCAATGGGATTTATAGTAAATAAAATATTAATGACAAAGCTGAAGGCAATAAACCAGTCTAGCCACACTGAGGAATAATCAAAACAAGGAACAGGAAGAAGATAATTCGATCATGTAAATCTAAATCACAGCTATTTGGTACAAAAATAAAAATCGATGGTAAATATCAATGGTCCAATACCTAACAAGGAGGCCAATTGTGTGGTACAGAAAGAATAAGAGCCCGGTGGGCTTTGGTGTGCGGTGTGTTGGCCTCATGAAAACCATAGACAAGGAGGCAGATGAGTCAGGTAGAGCCATGCATTCCAGAAAATACAAATTTTACAGGCCAATGAAGTCTTCGAAAAATCCCTGAAAAGGATTTATTCTGAGGTGGAAACTGCATAGCACAATTTCAAAGGTTAAGACAGCCAGCTTCCAGTTAACTTACCAGAATTTAACCTCTGGAGTTCACTGAATTACATGTGTGCATTTGTATATGTGTGAAGCATGTGTGTCTGAACATTTTCCCTATGATTTCGTTTGCGGCCTAGCACCAAATGCTCTTGTTAATATCAGCTTTAAAACATAGTCTTACAAGCTGGGTGCAATGGCTCATGGCTGTAATCCTGGCACTTTTGGGAGGCCGAGGCGGGAGGATCACTTGAGCCTAGGAGTTTGAGATCAGCCTGGGCAACAGAGCAAGACCCCATCTTTACAAAATATAGAAAAATTAGCTGGGTGTGGTGGCTCACACCTGTAGTCCCAGTTACTTGGGAGACCGAGGCAAAAGGATTGCACAAGTCCAGGAATTTGAGGTCACAGTGAACTATGATGACACTACTGTACTCTAGCTTGGGCAATACAAGGAGACTCTATCTCAAAAAAAAAAAAAGTTAGTTTTACAGCCACTTTTGCTTTCTATTACTTATAAGAGAAAACATTTTACTACTTTTAAATTCACACGACTGACCCACAGCCCATTCTGAAAGCAATCATATATACCTTTTCATCTCTTTGATTCTTATTTTCTGATATGTCAAATATACATACTACTTTTATACTTATATATCATATCAGCCACTATGATGGTCAGGCTATTGCCTCACCGTTCGAAGGTCCTGCAATTGGATGACACATACAAACCAATGTGTGAGTTCTCTCCCCAGGTGCCCATCGGCCTTGATCAATGCCAACAATGGAGACAGAAATTCTCTTTCAGCTAGTCCATTCCACTGACCCTCCTAACAGTGGATCAAATGATTTAGACCAGTATCTGCCAAACTCTAATAACGGTCACTGTTGATACACTAGGCACGGTGCTAATTGCATCACGCAACCCTCTGAAATCAATCCCCTTAGGAGCCCCGAAGGCTGAGATGAGAACCCAGAAAAATATAAACTGAAAAGAGTATGTCAGGAGGAGGGAGGAACAGAAGAGCATTAAAACCCAGTGAGGCTGTGGTGCTCTATTCCAGCAGTTTTGAGCATTAGGATCACCTGATATTATTAAAAATACATGTGTCATGACAGCCCCCTTCTGTTAAATCCCCTTCACAAAACAAGGTGGGCACAGGGAAGAGGCGTATATTTCGGAAAAGTTCCCAAACATCTATAGTCATTTCTCCTCTTCTCCCTGAGACCCCAGTTGGAGAATTACTGATGTTAATTTGAAAACATACAAAACCCAGGTCCTACCTACTCACAAAGCTTCTCACTGATGTAGTTTGAGGTGGGACCTGGGGATCTTTTTTTCTCAATAACTGTAACATTATTCTAAAGCCCTTCTGGGGCTAAGAAACAAATACATTAATGTTACAGAATGTATAAAATGTGAAACCTTCAAATATTATTCCAGAAATATCATTTCTCTCAACTAGAGTTTTTCTAAGAATGTAAGGTTATAACCTCTGGTAAGAGCCTAGATTGGTTCTAGTAATATTTTCTGAAATCTGACTGAATAAGTCCATATCTTCTCCACATAATAGTCCTTCAACTAGTATTTGAAAACGTGTTTCATGCCCTGAGCAAGAAGACACTTTTCTAGATTACACTTAACCAGTGCCTTACCAGATTTGGTTGTTAAACTTTTTGCCTTCACGTCCACTTCCCCTAGACAAGTTTTATCTTGCCAACAACTCTTTCAAAATGCTATTACAAGAACTGAATGTAGTACTCTAATCCACAAAGGAGCTCAAATTGAAGTCGGTCTCCAGGACATACAAGTATAATCAACTATGTATGGCATGCCACTTCCCTTAGTAAAAAAAGAACCTTCTGAACAAGACTTAGAACCACCAACACACAGTAAGGTCAAATTTATGACCAGAAAAAATAAGCAGGTGGAGCCGAGATAACTAGAACCCAGGAGGGGTAGAGCGCAGCTGCACACTGACCTTGACCATCAGAGGGTGATTATCCCACCCAGTGGTCCATATTCAACCCTCTCCTCATTGCAATGGGTTCCTAAATACATGAAAGTACCTCTCTTCATACAAAAAGCATAATGTGACACCAGACCTCAGAGAGCCACCATTCTTGGAGACCTCAAGGGTTCACTTGCTAGTCAACCCCCTCCGCCGCAGTGAGAGACAAAGCTGTGCTGGTTTACTGTCTTTGCTCTGCTTTCACGATAGACACCTGCTGAAGATCCTGGACAAGGGAGTCATACGATGAGATCAGTGTTTTAGAAAGGAGATTCTGGCGGTGTGGGAGGATGGACCAGAGCAGGGAAGCAAGAGTCTCAGGGGCGTCACGTGGAAAGGTTACTTGGCCGTAGCAAGATAATGGCAGCACACACAGGAGAGATTTTACAAAGGATAAAAAGAAAAGGCAGAATCTGGGAGGAGGCAGAATTGATAGAACTTGATTAAAAGGGGAACATGAGGGACAAAAGTGTCTAAAATGATTTAAATTTCTGGCTTAGGAAGCTGTGGATGGAGCGTTATGAAATGAACCAAGATGAAGACTGTTAGAGAAACTTCCAAGGAAAGATAATGAGTGAGCTCAATGCTTTACATGATGGCACTGATGTGCCTACAGGATATTTCACGGGAAGTATCTGGTGGGCAGTTAGAAATAGGGATTGGAAGCTTAGTAAAAAACTGGGAAAATAAATAGACATAAATTGAACAAGCCAGGCTCAGTGGCACACGCCTATAATCCCCACTACTCAGGAGACTGAGGCATGACGATCACTTGAGCCTGCAATGAGCTATGATCACACCTGTGCACAGCCATTGCACTCCAGCTTGGGCAACAAGACCCCATCTCTAAAAAAAAAAAAAAAAAAAAGGAACCAAAATAGATGTGAGAGTCAGTGGTGTCAAGCGAACATTGAATTCAAGGGAAGAGATCAGAACATTCATGGACATTGGAGCAGTGGCCCTCGAAGTATGGTCCACAGATCATCGACACCAGAATCATATGAGATGCAGACCTTTTATCCTTGATCAGAGACTTAGGATGGAAATGGAATTTTTGATATTTTAAAATAAAGTTTGAGAATAATTCTGGCAGAAAATGGAGAAGAGAAACAAAGATGAAACCATGGAAAACTGAAAGGCATCGTAGAGAGCCAAGAAACGAAAGAAAGAAAGTGAAAAGGTAATAAAAGAGTTGTGATGAAAAAGCCAAGTGAAGAGAGTAAATGTCATGATTCTGTCTTTCAGAGGATGCAGATTACCTGCTATGATACCGTCCATCTGCTCCAGCGCCGCAGCCAACATGTCACTTGCGTCACTCATCATTTTCTTATCTGTCTAGGACAAAGTCCAACCTAGATCTGAAAAAATAACGATGTTGTCATTACATCCTTTACATGACACATGCCTGCAAATGGGTTTGATAATTCAGCTTCCAGTTAGACCTGCACTTAGCAGCCAAATACGGAGAGAGAACTTCCGAAGTGGTGGAGCTGGATCAACCTAAGCGTTTAGCAGGCTGTGGCCAGTCATCTGTAGCACAAGACCACAAGCCACACCTGCATCAGGCAATAAAAAAGATTCAGTTCTTGCCCTCGAGGTCTTTAAAGTCCAGTACAGTGGTTTCTGTGCTGTACTCCAGAGCTCGAGGACTCTGTGAAGGGCAACAGGGATGTTCGTGGAAGCTTGCTGGGGGCATGAGAGGTGCCGGCTAGACAAGACTCCTTCCTCCCTGTACCAGCCTCACCAGTCTCTGCTCTCTTAATGTTGCTTTTTTTCTTTCTGCATAAGGGTTTACTTTAAGATTTGTCTAAGAAGGCTGGGCACGCTCATGCCTGTAATCCGAGCACTCTGGGAGGCTGAGGCAGGAGGATTGCTTGAGGCCAGGAGTTTGAGACCAGCCTGAGCAAGAACAAGACCCCGTCTCTACTAAAAAAAAAAAAAAAAATAGGAAAACTTAGCCAGTCATGGTGGTGAGTGCCTGTAGTCCCAGCAACTCAGGAGGCTGAGGCAGGAGGATCACTTGAGCCCAGGAGTTTGAGGTTGCTGTGAGCTAGTGCCACGGCACTCTAGCCCAGGTAACAGAGTGGGACTCTGTCTCAAAAAAAAAAAAAAAAAAAGAGATGCTTAATATCACAGTAATTGAGGAATTTAAAACAATGTGATACTGTTTTAAACCCAATTAGTGAAAAAAATTTGACAACACCAAGGATTCACAGCAACTTTTACTGTTTGTTTGTTTGTTGAGATGGGTTTTCACTAGGTTGCCCAGGCTGGCCTCAGACTCTTGGGCTCAACAAAACCTCCTACCTCGGCCTCCCAAGTAGCTGGTACTACAGGCATGTGCCACCACGCCCAGCTTCAAAAAATCTCTTACAAAATGGTGGTGGGAATGTAAGATGGCTTGCCACTTTGAATAACAGAATAGTATTTTCGTCTATTAATAAAATCAAACATTCACATTCATTTTCAATACACCAATATTTACTCCAAGGTATATAACCAAGAACAATACATGAACATTTGTAAAAGGACTCTTTTTACAAGAACAAAAATATAACCAACCCAAATGTCCATGAACACGAGAGAGGATGAATAAACTGTGGGATAGTCACACAAGGGAATGATATATAGTTGTAAAAAATAAATATATGAGTAGTATGGACAAATTTACACATTACAATAGTAAATAAAAAAGTCTCCAGTAAATTCAGCAAAACATTTTATAAAGTTAAAAGCAATTAAATATACATATATTTAATAGGTTACTTTTATCAGCTAATTGATATATATCAACATATTTTGATTATATATACATTTTAGAAATACATAAAAATTCAATATAAGTGTAAGAAAAGAAAAAAGAGATTGGTACAAATTACCAAGTAACAAGGTTACTGCCAAGTTTTTGAGTTGGGGAATAAATTCAAATGTCCTTACTACGTTACTAAAAATAACAAAATAGGAATTTTGGTTTGATAATGGTGGAATAAATATTAGTGGACAAACTGTCCCACAGATAGTGATTCAAAACACTAGATGAAATATAAAAACATTTTTTGAAGAAACTGGGGAGTGAGCAAAAGCAGGTAGAAACTGGAGGGAATTTAGCTCTTAAGGGAACTGGCCAGTCACGGTGGCTCACACTTGTAATCTTAGTACTCTGGGAGGCCGAGGTGGTAGAATTGCTTGACGTCAGGAGTTCTAGACCAGCCTGAGCAAGAGCAAGACCCTGTCTCTACTAAAATAGAAAAAATTAGCTGGATGTGGTGATGCCTGTAGTCCCAGCTACTCAGGAGGCTGAGGCAGAAGGATCGCTTGAGCCCAGGAGTTGGAGGTTGCTGTGAGCTGTGATGACGTCACTGCATTCTAGCGGGGGCGACAGAGATAGACTCTGTCTCAAAAAAAAAAAAAAGAAAGAAAGAAAGAAAAGAAAAGGAAATCATAATGGATAAGATTCATATTTATACAGCTTTCACATGTGGGCACCCCGAATGGGCACCCCCAATCCATGTGATGCAGAGTGGCTAAGACTCCTGAAGAAAATTCCAATCTTACTGGCTCAAAGGTCAGAAGAGGGTAAAATTCTTATATTATACACAAAGATGTTTAATACTAATTCATGGCAGACTGTGATAAGTTAAGAAAATGTAATGTAATCCACTAAAACTCTAAAATAAAAAGATAAGTAAAAAGCCAAGTGAGTTGATGAAACTGAATATTAATAAAATCCTCAATTTTATTAAATCCAAAAGATGGAAATAATGGAGGAACAATGGATGGATGGGAGAAAGAAAAATCAAAAGCCAAGATGTTAGACTCAAATTAACCATATAAATAATTATATTAAATATAAATGGACTAAATAGTAATGAGCCAGAAATTGTTAAACTAGTTAAAAAGAAAAAAAGAACTATATGCTGTTTATAGAGGTGTACTTGAAATATAAAGAAATATACTAGTAAAAGGATGAAAAATAAGATATACCATGTACATAGTTAGCATAAGAAAGTAGGAATAGGGTTTTTTTTTTTAGGAGTAGGTATTTTAATATAAGGAAAAAACTACCAATCAATAAGTATTACTAGAAGGAAAGAGATATTTTATAATGATAAGAATTAATTCATCAATAAGTCATAATAAGCACAAATGTTTTTACAACTACTCAGATTCAAGACACATGAAGCAAATACAAACAGAATTAAGGGAGAATTAAATTTAGTCCAGTTATATTTAACGTAATTGCTGATACAGTTGGATTTAAGTCTACTGTCCTGACATTTTTTACTGTTTGTCCCATTTATTATTTGTTCCTCATTTTTGACCTTCTTTTGGATTAGTAGATGAGGTAGGAAAAAATAAAAAAACAAAAAAACAGTAATAGACCAGGTGTGATGGCACACTCCTGCAGTCTCAACTACTTGGGAGGCTGAGGCAGGAGGATCACTTGAGCCCAGAAGTTGGAGGTTGCAGTGAGCTATGATGACAGCACTGCTTCCTAGCCCAGGCAAAACAGTGAGACTCTGTCTCAAAAAACAAACCAACCAACCAACCCAAAAAACCCAGTAATACAGAAGATTTGAGCAACATTATCAACCATCTTGACCTAATTCAATTTATAGAACGAAACATCCAAAGGCAGAAAATACATTCTTTTCAAGTCCACATTATGTTATATTCACCAGGATATGGCGTGTATATGAGGGCACAATGTAAGTTTCAATAAATTTCAAATGGGTTTTAAAGAACTACACAGAAGAGCCACAACCTGAAGTAGTAAAGTACTAAGAATAGAACGTTCATATTTACTAAAATTCTGCCTTGCCCATGGCTTGAGCTATTTTAGAGGCAGCCTAATTTAGCAGGCATCTGTGTTGATAAAGCTATGTTAATTTTCGTGGCTAGGTCAAAGTATTTTTAAAAATGAAAAGGCTAAATAAAAAGCTTTCAGCTGCAGTAAGCTATGATAATGTCATTGCACTCCAGTCTGGGCAACAGAGCAAGACTCTGACTCAATAAATAAAAATAAAAATAGAAAGCCTTCAGAAAACCCACACTCTCTATAAAGATTTTCCTATATCCTCACGAACACTTCCGAGAGGAAGTTCCCTGGGCTTCCTCACATAATTAATATAATGAAATAGTATTCTAATACAATGGAATAATGTTCTACAGTAAAAACATTAAATAACGCATGCAACGTTATGTTGAGCAAAAGAAGCCACACACAAAGGACTATGTACTATATGATTCCTTTTATAAGAAATTCATGAACAGGCAACCATGATGGAAAGTAGAATAATACTTATAGGAAAGGGGGAGTGAGTGAAGGAGACACTGGAGGAATTTCTGTTCAACATCTTGATTGCGGTATTGTTTACAGAAGTCTATGTATTTGTATGAGCTCATCAAACCAAGCAATGGTCTTTACAACTTGTCAGGCATTAAGAATTCCAATGTCAATCCCATCTAAATTCTTTATTTTAACATGGAAAGAACCATGAGTTGCTGGCTAAATGTTGAAAGCATAAAATTCATTCAAAGCCTGTTCAATCAGGAATTCCCTTAAAACGTACGTATTAGCATTGTTCAGTTTCTGGGGCAGATGCTATTGGTGTCCCTTGCATGTTTTCAGGCATGCCAGCCAACTTTTAACTGTCCAAGATATCAGGGAGCCCTCTGCCATTGCACATGGTGGTCTGGAAACGCCAGGGAATTAACCTCCCCTGGGAGGAGTCACCAACTTTAAATACCCCAGCACATTTTCTCCTGATTCATGTAATCGACACTAGTTCCCAGAATTACCCAGAGGATTAAGCTCCACTCAGAGTAGTCACTTGTTTGATAATGCATCGTTTATCAGTTTTTCTTTCTTTTATGTCCCAACATTTCTCAACCGTTTCCTAGAATTACTTTTCAAATAAACCTTTTGTACTTGAAAAATCAGTAATGAAGATGATTGTTAGAAATCAGAAATAAAATTACATTAAAAAATGCACTTAATACACAGATGGATGAATATACGCAGGATACACATGGACCTATGATGATGAGATGTCACAAATCAAGGATGGGGAATTATCTGCACCCATGTACCTGAGGTCCAAAGTAACAGGCTCAGAACATCCAGGTCCCTTTGTCCTTACTCTTTGCTTACCCAGAAACCTGCTGATTTACTTTTGGATTCTAAATGGCTAATGCATATTCCTCTGAATATTTGCTGAAGGACAAGATACCAAGATATGTAACTACCAAAACAAAGGAGCAGATTCTTGGGTTCTAATTCATAGTTCAAACTGAGGATGCCCCTCATTCCCTTATTTGTTGGGTGACGTGAACAGTGAAGTGAAGCTCCGTTTATAGGAGTCCTCAGTCTCATGGCTTACTAAAAATAAATATAGGAAAGTCTTAGAAAAGTAATCTCTTAGGGATAACATTCATATAGTAAGGGACTTAAAAAAAAAAAAAAAAAGACCCAACAAAAGTATGTTCAGGGTTTATTTCAAGTGTGGTCAGGACCCATTTAGAGCGGATTTGAATAGGGTAAAATATCAGGGAAAGTTCCAGCCATGGGTGTGGTGGCTAAAGGTTTGGCAGGACACCACAATTTTTTGCAAGGTTGCTGACTAACTGATGTTTTAGGTCAGGCTCAGCGCCCGGGCTTTCTGTGAGAAGAAAAGAAACGCTGTAAGAAAATTAGCGAGTTTGTTTGAAACTTTTGTAAGAATAACATTTGTCCTAGCTTTCTCAACTCTCTTTGGGTAAAATGCTTGGATTTGAAAGTGAGCTTTCAACTTCTTGCCCAAGACCGCTACAACTCACTGAGATTGTAGAAGAAATCCCTTCAGCGAAAGAGAAAATGTTTATATATATTCAACTAGGCTGGTGGAACGCCATATTTGTCCGTGGCCATTAGGAAACTAGACTATATTTTCACACAAATTACTCACATATTTCTCCCCAGTGTTTTTCCCCCAAGATGCTGCCTAGTGAGGTTAATCAATGACACAATGATTTCTAATGTGAGAGGCAATACAACTGTAGCGAAAATAAACTGTCTTAAAAGCAGAAAGACCAAAAGGGAGGAGGAGGACCTACTAGGTCCACGGTTTTGGCACAGCAGCAACACCTGCGAGCCGGTCAGAAATGCCAACCTTTGGACCCCACCCTATACCTAGTGAGTCAGAAACTCTAGGGGCCGGGCCAGCAATCTGTGTTTCTATGAGGCCTCCAGGTGGCTGTGAGGTGCACTCAATCTCCATACAAACACACAAGAGGTCTATCTCTCCTCCTCCGGATAAGAAGCCCCACCCAGATGAGGTGGGAACTGGCTACCAAGGTAAATAAGGGCAGAATTCCTCTCCCCGTGCCTTGGCTTCTTACTTTTGATCCAAAAATAACAGCTTTGAAGAAGTAATTCAGGTTTTAACTTGAAAAACCTCTCCCTTTAAACCTCAACTACTAAGTCCTCATATCCGCAACATTTTTTTGAGATTCTTACATACAACCCTCCTTGTTTCTGGTTCTCCGCTAGGTATCTGTCATCACTTCATTAGGCCAAACCCTTCTCACCTCCAATCAGCTCTAGCATCCCAAAAAAATTAATTAGAATCACTTGGAAACGGCAACATGGTAAGAAGTGGGGGTCGGGGGTAGGGAAAGTGTTGAAAACAGGAAAGGCTAGGGGTGTTGGTAGCAGGGGTAACATCGAATGTTACAACACACACAATTTTTTTTTTTTTTAAGACGGAGTCTTGCTATGTTGCCCAAACTGGCCTGGAACTCCCAGGCTTAAGCGATCCTCCCATGTAGTTGGGACTACAAGTATGTGCCACCACACCCAGCTATAACGCACATATTAAAAATAGGTCAAACTGGCTGGGCATGGTGGCTCATGCCTGTAATCCTAGCACTCTGGGAGGATAAGGTGGGAGGATCCCTTGAGGTCAGTAGTTCGAGACCATCCTGAGCAAAAGCGAGCCCCTCTCTCTATTAAAAATTGAAAAAATTAGGCGGGCATGGTGGTACATGCTATAGTCCCAGCTACTCAGGAGGCTGAGGCAGAGGATCGTTTGAGCCGAGGAGTTTGAGGTTGCTGTGAGCTAGGCTGATGCCACAGGCACTCTAAAAAGGTCAAACTGTAAAATAAGCATAGTATTGATGATATGGAAATTTGAATTCTATGTATTTGAGATTAAGGAATTATTATTCTTAAGTTATTAATAATGCTATTAAAGTTATCTTTGAGTCCTTATTTTTTAGAGATTAATAGCAAAATATTCATGGATGAAATAATGTAACTGGAATTTGCTTTAAAATAAAATAGAAGGGAATAAGGGCAAAGATATTGATGAAACAAGATTAGCCATAATTGATAATTGTTGAAGATGGGTACCTCATACAATTCTATTTATATTTTTATATATTTGAAGTTTTCTATAATACAATATCTAAATTTTTAAATCCGTATATTTAAACTATAGGATTTTTAAACACCTTTGACCATCACATATTGTCTTAGATTTTTTTTTCCTATCAACCTCAAGCATACTAAGGGTTCACCAAGTATTTACAAACCAAATAATACTTCCTATTTTAACCACCCGCACAAACACAAACACTCATTCTGAAAATGGGACAGCCTTTCTGTTCAGACAGAACTGTAAAGCAGAGCACAAAAGAGAGAGTACTAATGACAGTGCATTAGGAAAAGCCACTTCTCTTGTTTGCTAAAATGAAATGCCACAAAATACAAAGAGGCAAAGCTGGGAAGTATTCAAACAAACGAAGCAGCAAGGGAAGACAGGACAAGGCAAAAGGAAATGAGCCTTCCAGCTCTCTGCTATTCATATTTAGTAACAATAACCAGAATCGAATTGATTAAAATGTTCATACAATAAGCCAACATCCTTTACTTCTTTAGTAAAAGGATGTTGCTGCTATTGAAAAACTGATGTTACTAAATTCGATGATCTTGTGATAAGTTGAAAGAATGCCCCATTTCTCCATATCCCCTCTTGCTAGCGGTCATGACTACATGGAGAAGTCATGAATCTCTCCAAGGTCACTCTAGAAGCGAGATTTGAGTGCAAAACCCATGTTGTTTCTAAGTATACCTCTCACTTATTCAGTAGGTATTTATGGAACAGCTATCACACCTTGGTTAGGATCACCAACCTTGACCTCTCTTCTGAGCTTCCAACCGACATTATAAACGACCTACAAGACACCAACCTCTGCTGGCCCCCTGTTCTCTTGCACGTGCTGCTCCTCCCCTGCCTGGACCACTCTTCCATGTCCTGGGACAAATGCTTTCAAGATAGCTCAGGTATCTTTCCTCCAAGGCAGCATGACCCCAACTCTCTCACAGCATCCTGGAATGCCTCCAAGGAGAGCCCTGTTGTCTCCTTGTCTAAGCTGTGAGCTCCTTGAATACACAGGCTATGTTTCTAATCCCTGCTCTCCAGTACCTAGTGCGGTGGACACCAAATGCTTGCAGTATGATGCTATGCCCCCGGGCTCCTCAATCACACACACCTTGATGTCATAACTATTCCAGATCCTGTATCCCTGTTTTTGCTGATGGTATCACCTTACTCCTAGCTGCATAAGCCAGAAACCTACATCCCAACCTTAACTTTTAAGATAAATTTGGATAAATGCGATCATTGCTATCAGCCTTGCTACCCACAATCTTAGAAAGTGAAATTTCATTCTCTTCAAGATGTAGGTGAACAAAATTCATTGTGCTGCTTTAGGATGATGTTAATTCCCAAGAGTTTGCAAACGTAGTTCCCAATATGATGGAGGAATACTGGGGCCTGTTTCAACTTGTGACTGTTCCACCCACTCTAACCCTAACCCCACTCTTCCCTTCTTTTTAACTCTCAAAAAGCTACAGACTCATCTGTCTCCTATTTTGCCACCCAGGCCACCACCTAGCCTGTGCTGCCTGCTTGGCCAGCTGCCCAGAGGTAAGCAGCTCTGGGAAACGTGCACCCCAAGGAAGGCAGGAATGGCTAATACCTACTCACAGCTCTGAAGGGGAGGAAAAGAGGAACAAGTTCCTATATACAAGTACCCTTTAAAGGAATGTTTTATAAACCATGAGTCACAACCCCTAAGGTTAGAAAATAGCGAAACAGAATTATTAGATTGACATCAGCATTTATTTTAATAAAATGGAAAAAAAAAGAGTATTTCAGAAGTAGTAGTATTTTGTGAAAATTCTGACTTGGCTTTACACACAGACACCTACAACAGACATTGATTGATTGCCAGGGACTGGGGGTAGAACAATGAAAAAGACCAAGAGAAGCTAAGCTCTGCCGTTAGGTGACTGACATTCCGGTGGTTTCGGAGTGTGTGTGTGCATCTGTGTGTACATGCATGCACATGTATGTGTTTTATGTCATGATGTAAGAAAGTATACTTTATACTGGGTCAAAACCATTTTTTAAAACACTGCTCTAAAGTGGTGCTGCTTAGAATGTGGTCTGTGGACTGGAGCTGGTCCACAAACTGCTACCGGTCTACTACAAGATAAGTATATAAATTGGGGATAAGCATTTAGAAAATTTCACGGCAACTTGTCCTTGGCTCTGATATCCAATTAGGCGATCATTTTGCCGACAATGCAATTTAATTTGTTAATTGAATTTTACAAAATAGATCAATCCATGATGGAAATATTAATATAAACTGGTTCTTCCCCAGAGATGGTTTGGGCAGCACTGCTCCAGAAGACATGCTGGCCAGCTGTCTTGGGAACGGGTGTATGTGATACTTTCATTGGAAACTGCAGCCAGGGCTCTAAAGACGGGGCAACTCATGGAGTGAGAAAACCCCAGCACCTGGGGAACAAGGTCCAGGTATGTTCTCTTTCCACACAGGTAAAATGATGAAAATAATTAAATGGCAAGTGGAAAATGTTAGCACTGATGATGATGATGCACTGCTAGATTCACAAGAGGCGACACAAAAACCATTTCTGGTTGCATAAAATTAACATTAATTGCAGTCACATACTTGAACTACTTCCGTGTCTAATTACAATGCATCACAGCAGCAAAATGAGTATAATTTCTGGTCCGCTGTATTTTAATTACAGCAATAAAAGCTATACATTTTGTGTTAAAATTTCATAGTTTGTTATTCAAACAACATGTCAAAAACTCACTGTATTAATAAACTGGAAGAATCTTGCCGGCATACCAAATTGATTGGGAAAAGTGGTAAAAACCGTGGGCTAGGCAACAGTTTTGTGGAGGAGTAAGTTTTCATAAATAATTTTAAAAACTAAATAGTTTGTCTTGTAGGTAATTTCTGTTGGTTTCTATTTCAACTGGGTGTTAGTTACACTCTTGGTCATGCAGTGAGGGGAATGCCAACACTCTTTGTTCTTTTATAGCGTGCGTGCTTCAGGCCAGAAGCATCAGTACCGATGTGTTTGCGGCTGTTGGAGAAGAGAAAATGAAAACCAGAGCCCTGAAATTATACAGCTGAAAGTACAAAATGTATTCTTAACATCATTATTTTTGATTAAAATATTAAAGGACATATGCAAATTTTGTGCAATTGAGTCCCAAATCAAGTGAATAATGGGTAATACAATGCTTTTCAACTTACATACATTTCACTTATGAGTGGACGGCACCAATTGCTGCGGTGGGGGCTGGGCTTAAGTGAGGCGTCATGATAATCGGTAAAGTAAGGCCAAAGATTATTCCCCAACCCAGGGCGTGGCACACTATGACCGACAGGCCAAATGTGGCCACTACCTATTTTCATAAAGTTGCAGTGGAACACAGTCGAGTTACCCCAGCAGAGCTGAGCAGTTATAACCCACAAAGCCTAAAATGTTTACTATCTAGCCCTCTGCAGAAAAAGTTTTCAGCCCCTTCCCTAACCTAAGGAACAGTTTTGAGGAGGAGTGAGTGTGTTCATAAATAATTATAAAAACTAAACAGTTTGCCTTATGGGTAATTTCTGTTGGTTTCTATTTCACTTGGATATTATCTTATCCCAGAGCTCCTGAAGGTACATAGATCAGACCCCTATCACTCACCCATTGATTGAACAATATTTATTGAGAATCTATTATATATCAGGCAGTATTCTAAGTGATGAGGGCATAGCAGTGAAAAGAAAGAAAAGAGGGAAAAAATTAAAAGTTGTTATGCTGATGGAGCAGTCTAATGACAAGAAACCATAAAAAGTACCTTAGGTATAGCAGGTGAAAGGGTGATAAATGCTTTGGGAAGAGGGATAAAGATAACATTAGTTTACGATGAAAAAAAGCACTGTTTTAGGTGCTTTTCATATATTAATTTACTGGATCCTCACGAAAACCCATTGACACAATATTCCCACTTTATTGGTGATAAAACTGAGGCACAGACAGGGCACCAAGTCACGAGCTAGAAAACGACGTGAAGCCAGACAGTCTGGCTCCAGAGCCCACGCTCTTAATTGCACACTGTGCCGGCTCTGTGTGCAGAAAGGAACTGGCAGGGAGGTACAATTTTTAATATGATAATCGGGGAAGCCCCACTGATGAAGTGACATTGATCAAAGCCCTGAAAGCAGTGAGGGGAGAAAGTCGCACGAATATCCGGGAAGAGGTTATTGCCAGGTAGCAACAGCAGCAAGTGCAAAGGTCCTGAGGAGGGAGAGCTTGGTGTATTCGGTATTTGGTGTCAGTGGGCTGGGAGGCAGAGAGGCAGAGGATCGGTGGAGAACATGGTCCCTGAGACGCAGAGGATGTGGTGGGAGAGGTGGGTAGTGGACCTGGGTCACACAGGCCAGGGAGAGGCTTTGACTTTACTGACCGCTGAGTTGGGAAGTCACTGGAGCCAAGGAATGACATGATCTGACTTCAGTTTTAAAAAGTATCACTCCTAAGAACACAACGCAGGGGCAAACGAAGGTAGAAGCAAGTCCCATGGGTGGCTCAGGGCAGGGTGGGAGCTACGGAGGTGGTGACTGCACCCTATGTAAGTGTGACTATAGATATGGTAAATATATATATGATGTATGTTATTAGATACATTACCTGAGTTTAAAATGTATATTACTACACAGGTAATAGAGGGTAAGATACATTATCTCTATGAATTAAGTTATAATTTACAGAGAGAAATGCACAGATATTTACTATACAGTTTGATACGCTCTGACAAATGTAAGTAACACACCCCCTAACAAGATACCAACATTTTTATCAACCTGCGTATATTTTGATGTAAATGCTCACAGCATTTGATATAGAATTGGGGGAAAGGATACCCTCAAGACTGGCCTAAGCCACAAAAGAATGGAGTGGGCCATTTACTGAGGTGACTAACTGCCCACTCCCAACTCCGAGCGTGACAAGCACGTTCCTCATCCACCAAAGGAAGGGAGCAAGAGAAACTGTAAAAGTACCATCCAGGGCAAGTCATCACCCCACTGTTCTGACGACATGCCTGCATCTCATACACAAAAACTCTATGTCATAGAAGAATATCAAAGGAAAATTCATGACCACATCATCAAGTACTCCCATAGCATATTTTCTCTCTCTCAACCTCTTTTACCACCAAGCACCACGAGGAACCATTAATTTACCTCTACTAAATGTTATTCTTGGCTAGGGAGGGAAAAGGTATGTCTCTGGCAGGTGGGCTCACTTAACTAGGTCCGCGAAAGGCTGTTGCCACTAGACTGAGCTTTTTAAAGACAAAGGTCCCACTCCTACAATGTCTATACCAGGCTTACCACAGTGATCACTAAAGGTTTGCTGAATAAATGTTTATATCCATCAACACAAAATCATTCATTAGCACCACGCATGCTTTGGAGAGCTGCATAGGAAAGAATGGCACATTAATGGACTTGTTTGGCTCTTTTACATCTTAGATCATCAACTCAGACTTTGTTTTCATTTCAGTAAAAGTCCTGGCAACCCATAGCCTTCAGGAAAGGAGGAATGGGGAGGTGGAGAAGAAAAGTAGAAAGAGTAAATATGTTGAATCGTCTTGACAGGAATTCGAAAGCCGGCTTTCACCATAGCTATATGTTGAGTGACTCGGCAGGACTACCAAGTGATCAACACAATCAGGATTTTCCATATTTTACCATATCTGGTAGGACTAGTGCTCCGAAGGGGCATGGTTAAGTTCATACATTTAATCATACACATATACTTCCATGGGTTTCCTATGTGTGGATTCAACCAACTGTGGAATGAAAATATTCCCCAAAACAATTAAAAATCAAAATACAATAAAAATGAAACAAATTTTTAAAAATACAGTATAATGGCTATTTACATAGCACTTACATTGTACTATTATAAGTAACGTAGAGATGACTTAAAGCATACGGGAGGATGCGCGTGGGTTAGATGCAAATACTATGCCACTTACATAAGGAACATGAGCACCCGTGGATTTTGGTATCTGCAGGGAAGTCCTGGAACCAATCCCCACAGATACCAAGGGACGACTGTACTTTGGTCGAAGAGTATTTCTCATTCACCTACCACGTGCCAGAAACTGACTGAGGCCCGGAGGAGCTTTCATTCCACTTACCATCTCTAAATCTGTATCTGCTTCCAATCGAGTCTGTCTCACAGACCTGGTTGAGGGAGCCCCCTGCCAGAGACATACCTTTTTCCCAGCTAAGGACAGCCAGTGACAACCCCAAACTTGAGTATTCTAGTGACTGGGGTATACATTCTACTTAAGGTGATGTTTGAGCATAAGAACAAGGCTGGCAAATAATACACAACTGAGTTTTTAAATTTTTACTGTTTGGTGCATCTGTAATGAATGTCTTTGAATCTTTGTCTCAGAATGCTTCAATTCCTAACTTCTGTTAAACAGTAATAGAGTGTTAAACATTTATTTTTCCTGATGAAACTCCTTGCTGTGTCTTGATTTAGCTGTACCCAGCACGGCTAGAGAAAGCCAAGTTGGCCTCACTTCAAATGCAATCTAATCTTCACTGGGCACTTAACGTTACTCAAGAATCCTTTTATGCATCATTAGCTCCCTTCCTGTCACAATTCTCATAACGACTATCTCTAGAAATTCCCATAAAACTCTCCCCTAACCTGTTCTTCTGCTCCCACCCTTAGTCTCAGCACATTACTTCACGTCCCACCACACGCAGGATACCGGAGCCAATCCCGGGGGATGCTCCCCTGTCTGAAGTTCCCGTGTGTACTCACTGCTGTTCCTGGCTCCCAGCCTTCTGTCATGGGAAGACTCTCCAGCCAAATATTCTTGATCTCACCCCAAGCTTTCAAACAATTACTCCCTCACTCTTTTATACCTTCAATCTGTTCCATTCCTCTGTTTCCTGCTGGTCAACCAACAAACATGTTGCAAATCTTCTGGACCTAAAAATCTCAGTCAAAAACAAACAAAAAGCACAGCTGAGGCCACAGGATGCCTGGGGGGCAGCCACCAGCAGGAACTGGAGCATGGCTGGCCCCTGCCCCTGACCTGCGGGACACCATTTTCTTCTCCCCACTCCACCTCCTGCGTGGAAAAATGAGACAATGGGTAGTTACGAGGTGTTACAGAGCACATTGCTCAGGCAAATTTTCCAGGCTTCATTTTTCTTGTTTGTAAAATGAGATTAAATCATTTAAATGTCTCTTTCCTCATCTATAACCCAAGATTATTACCCTAAAGTTGGAACTAGATAAATCATTACCTTATTACACAATATGCCTATAAATGGGTACAAGAATATTTGACTCAGCTTTAAAGTGACTGACTTGTGCTAGTAAATACCACAAATTCCTCCCTTGAGGAAACACAGGCATATCCATTTAGTCTCTTTTTATTCTGGAATCTAACACAAGCTGGTCCTGAGTCCCACCTCCCGCGTCTGCGGGGTTTGGACACGCACTCTGCATGCCCGATTATGGTCTCTTTGATGTTACACTTTATCTGTACTCTCTTCCCCCATTGTGCAACAAAACACAAAGCTGGAATGCCATCGTTCACTTCTCAAGATCTCTCTGCAAACATGTAATCATAAGGCTTTTTTCTGGATAACTTGTATAATTTTCTGGATGTGGGAAAAGCAGCAAAAGTTGAATAACAGGATCTGAAGAGACGTACACTTTGCTAAGGCGCTGGGGTCTGATGAGCGGAAACGAATGTGATGAGCTGACCAGCAACCCCCGTGGCCCAGATCTCCCTGGGATCTGTCTGCAGGAACTACAGTTGTCTGTGGCTGGCTCTCCTATTAATGATTCATTTATTGGGTTAAGGAACCAAATCGAGATGGCTTTCTCAGATAGCCACCGAATAACTGATAACGTGCTAGCAAATGCCACCAGTCCCTCAGTCAGCGAGGACGTTTTCTGTTAAATAAATAAATAGCAACTGTCATTGTGGAGTCATTGAAAATAAATCTTCCAAACATTTATTCCAAAATAAATCTAAGAATTGCTGTGATTCTGGTTACGTAACCATTCTCTGATGAAGTAAAACCTATCATAAGTTTTAAAAAACAAAAAGGAACAGAAAAACTTCTCCCAAGGAAAAGATCTATTGCATTCCAGGTTGCGTCTTTCTTTCCTTTCCTGTCTGAAATTAGCACCTGACAAAAAATGCTTGGGAAAACCCACAGATGGCCTCTCTCTACCTTCCCCCAACCGTGCCTCTCAGACCATCAGCGGCCTAGGAGTCCGGCAGTAAAAAGAGAGGGCAGCTCTGTACAGGCTACGTGGAGCCATGAACGTCTTTCAGGACTTGTTTGTACATGGCAACGCTGAGGCCTAGCAAAGCTGCTCAGGAGCTCACCGAGTTTTTCTTAACTTGCTGGAGGCCCCGACGTGTAAGCAAAGAGTAAAGAAATCTTGAGCTAGGAGGTCCTGAGCACAGTGAGGACAGAGAAAACTGCTAACGGCTGCCAGGGACAAATCTCTGCTAAAGTCACTTGACCTGGAGATGATGAGAGAGAGTAGACCTAGAGGAGCCACCTAGCCTGTCACAGACCGCAGGTGTGGGGTCCGAGGAGAAGAGCTGTACGGAAGTGTGTGGGGAAGGCGAGGTCATTACCCACCCAAAGGAAGGAACCGGGCATTAGTTTGATTGCCCTCTACCCCCTCCCAAAAAGAGAGGAGGTCACGGGGAGGCAGGACACTACACACAAGAGCCCCTAAGTACTGGAAAACTAGCTCAGAGGACTGATGTCAAGGGCCACAGAACTATTGCTGGGCCTGACACTTCATGCATCTAGGTGAAAATTTTAAAACATCCTTATACATACACTCAGATAGAAAATCTCCCTTGGAGAGAGTGTTTTAGTCAATTCAGACATTAGAATTCTCTCCTGGGCGTCTTTTCTTCAGAAAGGCCAAATGCCAGAACCATCATGTTACCAGGTAGAAGCTGGAAGGTCTAGGCTTCCCTTTTGGCTACCCAGCTCCTTGGAGGTATCTGTTCTCCTCTGGAATTTCCTCCAACAGAAAGCCAGACATGACAATCAAGAAAATTCTAACTGCAGCTTATGGCAGGGTTTCAGTGCTTGGCACTGGAATTATCCAAATCTAAGAGAATCTCTCAAGCTGTGTAATTTCTAGTGGAGAGATAGGGGTCCCAGGCCTTCCTCTGCTCAGGTACAATCAATAGCTCACACTAATCCATGCTCCACAGGTTTAGACAGGTACAGATGATGATGACGATGATGATGATGATGGTGGTGGTGGAGGTGGTGGTGGTGCTATATATTATCTAACCAGCCCTATATTCTGTTTCCTGCAGGGATGGACAGTTTAATTAACAGATTGCTGATATTTTGGAATATACTTGAAGGAAGACAACATCTGACTCATTTAATAGAGAGGGGAGAAAAGCTTCCATTCCACCCGATCTCTTAGGCTAGGAGGAACAAAATATGGGTTGTATCTCAGTGCCCAGAAGCCTAAGAAGGTACATACCAGTCACATTAACACACGACATGCTAGGGAAGAGGGAGAGGAATGAATTGAAAAGTACAAATGGGGCATACAAGTATGACAGAATCCAATGACCTGCAAACCCCACCCTCCTGCAGCCCACTGGATTGGGAGTTGCCTCAATCTTCCAAAAACTGGGAAAGGCCCAGAGAAGAAAGGAAGAGGCCTTCAGCTCAAGAACCAGCCTCTCCGAAAGAGTCACTGGATAGCAGCAGAATGACCTGCCAGAAAAGTCAGCTGCAAGCTCCTGAAATAAACAGTCAGCCCAAAGCACTAGAGAGCTGTGACTGTCGAAACCGCACAGCTCCACGAGGCCTAGGTGCAAAACGAGGGATATGCAAGAGAGCTACAACTAAAACAAGGTGTCAAGCAACAGCACACTACCCGTCCACATGTTACACTTTAAATCCTCAGAACTTGGAATGTGTTAAGCATTTTACAGGTCATGGACTTGGGGGAAAAGGAGTGGTCCCTTATTAAAGGTGCTGCTCTCATACTTGTTTTCACTTACCTAACACTATTTGGCCTAATAACTCATGAAATGAATGAGAGTGCAATGTTGACTGAAAAACCAACACCATGGTGCTTTGCTGGGTCTGGAAAAGGGGAGAAATTCAGCTAGTTTACAGATTTTTTTGTTGTTGCTGATTTATAGAAGATTCTAAAATAAGCACAGCTGAAAAAACAAAGAAATACAAGATAAACATAGCTAGATTTTTGAGGCTAATTTGTGCTGAGGCTCAACTGCAGATGGTGTGATGGGTTCAATTATGTCCTTCCAAAGTTTTAATGTTGAAGTCCTGACCCCCGTACCTCTTTCAAAGAAGAAGGTGCCCTTATTTGGATATAGGGTCTTACAGAGATAACTGTAAGAGATGCTTAGAATGGGCCATAATCCAGTACGCCTGGTGTCCTTACAAAAAGGGGAAATTTGGACACAGAGATATGCATTAAGATGATGTGAACAAAAAGCAACAATGAATGCTAGAGGTGATGCATACCCCATTACCCTGATTTAATATACATTGTATGCCTGTATCAAAACATCACATGTGCCCCATCAATATACACAACAATTATGTGCCCATAATAATTACAACTAAAAATTTTTTTAATAAAGATGATATGAAGAGAAAAGGAGAAGATGGTTATCACCAAGCCAAGGAGAGAACTCTGGCAAAGATCCTTCCCTCCTGGCCCTCAGAAGGGCCCAACCTTGCCAACACTTGTCCAGAACTTTTCAAAATGCAACTGGCCTGAAAAATGTTCCCACAGCTCTGGACAGGCAACAATCTGCTGGCTACAATATATATTCTTTTCTGTGACAACATTCAATCAACTGCCTTGTATGCCCCAGTAATGAAATTTGATTAGATACAGTGATTCCAGTATAATAACAAACATTTATAGAGTTGTCACTTGCTCCCAGACTCAAATTCTATTCCTCCTGAGAGATCTGGCAATGACCTCCAGAGAGTGTCCACCAGGGTTTGGAATTGCAAAGGTATTGTGTGTGGGTGGTTGTTTTTCATTTTTTCTTATATCCCTCACCCCTACCCACAAATAAAATTTAGGCACTTCCATAAATCTGAAAAAGAAATATAACTGAATTCATATTCAACACTGAGTTTAAAATGAGAAACAAACCTATCTCCAAATCAAGGACAAAATTATCAAGTAATAAACAAAATCATAGCAATATTTATGCAGTATTTGTTCAGGGACAGGTTTATGCCAGGATCCTGGCAGAGGACACACAGATATAAAATATACACATCAAAGCAATCTAATGACTGATGAATAGTTTTATCCCAACAATGAAACTGCTTAATAAAATGTTCAATTTTAATTTTTATAGGATGACTCATGCTTAGCAAGAATTAGATCTCCTCCCATTTCTTCTGCTGCCAGGTCTCAAATACTTCTAGTCATTTCCACAAGAGCAAACATGTAAGATGAAAGAATGTGGTGCCTCTCCAATGAGTCTGAGGCGCTCCTCCCCAAAGTAAAACCACCATAGTCTGGGGGCTTTAAGTGCTTAGTGCCAAGCTTAAATGCCAGCAGCTACAGACATTCTAGGTTGTAAACCATTCCTGATCAACTACGAAAAGCAGCTATGGAGTCAGCAGCACAGATGGTTTAAAAGGCAAATATACAATGTCACCCTAGTCATGCAAACAATGATGTCTACAGCTTCATGGGGAAAGCCTTTCCCATGTATTATTATTACAAAATCACTGGGCTACCAGGGATTTCCAAAAGTTGCCCATTGTTCTGCCTCTAAATAGGAAAAACAGACCTATTTTAATTTGGAGGCAAACCAACTGCCAATCTCCAGTCAGGGGCGCCCTTCTGGCTGTGTAGGTTATGTCCTCTGCAGGGCACCTCAGCCTGGGCAAGCAGACACCGCAGCCCGGCCAGTTCCAACTCAGGGACTGTATTTGCCTGGAGGGGCACCATTTTCTAATCCGCACAGGCTCTCTGAGGATAACAACAGAAGGGGCTACTTGTCAGTTTGAATCTTAATAAGAATGTCATCTGAGAGTGTCACATGCATCCTCTTCTCATCGATACCATTGGGATATACAGACCCTTGGGATATTGGTCTAGAATTGCCTCAGTGAAGAGTGGTGGTTTTAAACACCTTGAGTTCAGGAAGTGAGTCAGTGGGACTGGCGTGTAAAGAACGAAGTGGGAGTGGCTCCAAATGAGGCCGCAGATGTGGCGATGCCATGGGGCCATTTTGAGAATTTAAAGATTATCCTCAAAACAAGGATGGCATTGAGGGGTCTTTGGCAAAAGAGTGACCTGATATGATCTGTGTTTCTAAAACATTCTCTCTGGTTCCTACATAATGAATCATAAGGGAGCCAGAGAAGAGGTGGGAAGGCTCAGTTGAGAGTCAGCGCGGTGGACAAGGCGCAGGCAGGGAAAGGCGAGAGGAGGAGACAGATTCAAGATACGTCAGGGTTTGGGACTGAAGGGACTTCGTGAGTGCCCGGATACGGGAACGAAAGCGAGGGAGAGAAGGAACGACGCCTAGGATGATGCCAGTCTGTGGTACCCAAAGAACGGACAGATACTACGGCCATTTATAAAGACGGGAAGAGGAGCAACTTTCAGGGGGGTTAGGGTCATGAGTTCTGCTTTAAAGCTGAGACCTCTATAAAGCACTGGAATAAAATGCCTTCATAAAAGATCTGATATACATACTTGTTTTTTTTAATAAATAAAATCTGAGAAATATAATTCTGATCAGAGTTTTAGAAGTACTCTGGCCACATGCTGAATATAACATTTATAATTCTCAAATTATTCTCCATTCACGGCCACATTCCTGTCCCCACACCCAGAGTATTTTTGGTTAGACCAGTTGCTCTTGGGAGTAAAAAAAAAAAATCTCAGAAGGAAAAAAAGGGAAAAACTTAGCCCATGTGGAAGGAGTTCAAGGCCATGTAACATCCTGGTAATCACCCTCTTCTCCATTCTTGCCCATATAATTTGTTCCCATCATCATCTATGGATTTTTGATAAATTAAGAGACCAAATTCACTAAGATAAGTGGTTCTCAAAGACCAGAATAACTTGAGAACTTGCTAGAAATGCAAATTCTCAGGCTCTACTCCAGATATACTGAGCCAGAAACTCTGAGGGTGGGACCCAGAAATCTGTATTTTAACAAGTCCGACAAGTGATTCTGATGGACACTCACATTTAACAAATCCTCCAGGTGATTCTAATGCACACTGAAGTGGAAGAACCACTGACAATGATCATGGTAGGGCCCAGTGGCTCACGCCTGTAGTCCTAACACTCTGGGAGGCCGAGGCGGGAGGGTGGCTGGAGCTCAGGAACTTGAGACCAGCCTGAGGAAGAGCGAGATCCCATCTCTACTAAAAACAGAAAATTTATCAGGGCATGGTTGCATGCACCTGTAGTCCCAGCTACTCAGGAGACTGAGGCAGGAGGATCGTTTGAGCCCAGGTGTTTGAGGCTGCAGTGAGCTATGATGATGCCACTGCACTCTACCCAGGGCAACAGAGTGAGACTGTGTTTCAAAAAAAAAAAAAAGAAAACAAAACTGTGACAATGATCAAATGGAATTCCTTTATGCATGCTTCCTAATTGTCATAATTTTTTCCCTGTTAAAATTTCCCCAGTGCTTCAAAATTATAGACAATATCTAAGTAAAGTTGCTTCCCAGGTAATGCCACGCTCCCTTTTGGATCTCACACTATTTCTGACGAGGTGGACATGCAGTTTTGTCTCTGCTAACTTGAATCTTAGCCACAGCTTTGACTCAACTGTTGGAGATGGCTCTGCCCTCAGCTCTGAGCTCCTTCAGCTCACACTGGCTATACCACTCTTGGCACAGAGTGTATTGTATTATATTAATAAGTTATGTTAGCATGTCCACGAGGGCGTCCTGTCTTTTGATGGAATTCACAACAGTGTCTACTCTATATATTAATAGAAAACCTAATAAAAGTCTAATTGGTTGTTCCAGATCACAGTTTCTCAAGGTGGGGTCTGCTGCCATAAGAATCACGTGGAATGCATGTTGAGAGCATAGATTGTAGGCCCTGGCCGGGCACGGTGACTCACGCCTGTAATCCTAGCACTCTGGGAGGCCAAGGCAGGTGGATTGTTTGAGCTCAGGAGTTCGACCAGCATAAGCAAGAGTGAGAGCCTGTCTCTACTAAAAAAAAAAAAAAACAATAAATTAGCTGGACAACTAAAAATATACAGAAAAAATTAGCCAGGTGTAGCGCATGCCTATAGTCCCAGCTACTCAGGAGGTTGAGGCAGGAGGATTGCTTGAGTGCAGCAATTTGAGGTTGCTGTGAGCTAGGCTGATGCCACGGCACTCTAGCCCGGGCAACAGAGTCAGACTCTGTCTCAAAAAAAAAAAAAAAAAAAGATTACGGGCCCCTGGTCTATTAAACCAAAATTCCTAAGAATGGGGCAAAGGGATTTACATCTTCAATGCACACTGAAATCCGATTACCATTGCTATACGTGAAATTCATCTTGATAGCAACTACAGACTTGGATCAACTGCTTCTTGGACTAATAGAGCCCTGAGCTAAACCCTAAACTAAGGTGAAAGAAACCAAGAAGGATTTACCTTGTTCCCCACCTGTGGTCCACTTCTCAAATGTATTCTGCAGGTTGTAAAGTTTTAAAACAACTACATCACACCATATTCTCTAAGATTTAGTCTATGGATATCGTGGAGACTTTTCCTATCAGCTGGTTCTTCCCCAGCCCAACCATATGAATTGATTTTTCAACCCTAATGAATTTTATCTTTTTATTTTCAGCCCAGATACCTGGCCTTTAAGACCCTTTTGAAGATATCCTTTGGCTATTTCTCCTAGACTTATTCATCTGTACATTGTCAAAGTTTATATAAGCTTTAGCAAAACTTAAGCATGGAATTTCAGGTGAAAGAAAGACAAACATCAAAATAGCTATTCAAGAGCAAATAACAACATTTATAACTAGTGTCAGACTTTCTCACAGTCAAAAATCGTACTAGCTTCAGTTATGAAAGTTTAACCTACTCCCCAATAACCTCCTCCTACCAAGTGGGCATGTGAGCCCCACCCTTCCCACACCCCCAAAATTCCTTTTGACATTATCAAAATAGTTACCACAAAACACATTATATAACAGAAGCAGACATCAATACCGCAAGAGACATACCTATAAAACAAAAGAGAAAATGATAAGCTTTCCTAATATTAGCACTGGGTCCTTCTCAAAACAATTTGTGCTCATCTTTACCCTGTCAAACACATGCGAATCCTTTTTTATTAAATTGTACTGTCTAATAAAACTTTCACCAGCCCTTTCTAAACTGTATAATGAAAACACACACACACACACACACACACACGAAGTCTATGAAAATTACTAGCTTTGGGTGATTCTAAAGTATGCTCTTAACTCTAATTGTTGCAATTTGGCAAGTCCATTGTCAAATTCCATTTCTGAGATTCATTTTAAGAGGATAATTTTAATATATGTTCATGGAAGGAACATATGTTAGCTCATAATGGCTAGCAGGAAAATTTTTTAAATTGAGATATAATTTACATAAAGTAAAAGTCACCCTTTTTAGGTGTACAATTCAACAAGCTTTGACAAATGTATCCAGTCATGTAACCACCACCAAAACGGTGTTGAACTGTGTTGTTCATTAAGAGCTGTGGCTACTAGAACTTGAAATGCAGCTAGTCCAAAATCAAACGTGCTGTAAGTATAAAATATACAGCAGACTTTGAAGACTTGGTAAAAAAAACAAACTGTAAAGGACTTTATTAATAATTTTATATTAATTTTATAGTGAAATTAGTTTTTTTATATATAAGGTTAAATAAAATATAGATAAAATTAATTTTATGTATATCTTTTTTCCTTTAATTTTACCTATAAGAAAATTAAAAGTTAATGGTTTGCCTTTGTGGCTCAGATTATATTTTGATTGGATAGTGCTGACATAGATTATGTCTATCCCCCAAAGAGCTCCCTCTTGCTCTTTTGCAGCCTACACCATTTCCCTATCCCCAGCTCCTGGCAACCACTACTCTGATTTCTATTCCTCAAGTTTTGTTTTCAGTAGGTTTTTAAAAATACTTCCCTCTTTTGTTGTGTAGCTTCTGATTTTTCATAACCATCTTGCATTGATTTTTATAATTATTTTTAAAAAGTTGTTTTTAACTTTATGAGATTTTTTAAAGCCTTGCCACTACTCTTCGTTAACAAACGTCATTTTCGTTAACCCGTTCCCAAGCTGGTGGGCCCTACAAATACATTTTGGGTAAAGAACTGCCTTCCAAGAGATGTGCACAGTGGTTCATAATTGAATGGCAACCATTGTGCACACACACAACGCATCTATTCACAGATGCTGTGGGAGATCTGAGCCAGAGGTGGGGAGCCTCCTGCAGCTTAATTTTATTTAGCCTCAGGGAGGTGCAGAGAAAGCTCTATCTGTGCTGAGAACAGGCTGGACAGAAATGTAAAGCGCTGAGCAGGCGCGCACATACACGCACTTACGGGCGGGAGGAGGGGTGGGGCCGGCGGCCGGGCCGGAGGGCAGGTCCGCTAGTGGGGACTCCGTGATGGCTGGCGATAATGGCCAGAGAGACGCAGAGACCTCTTGTCCTCATCTCGTCCCCCAGCCCCGATCCGAGGCTCCCCTGTTCCTGTTCTGCTTGTCCTCAAGTCCCTTGTAACTAAACTGAAGTTAATTATTACCTATAATAGGCATTCACATTTCCTGTTCCTTTTCACACTCATTCTTTACTCACTCTTCAGAGACTATACCATCTTTCTGATTTTCCAGAACATAAGAAAAACATGCTAGCCGCCTCCTATCCCTCGTTTTCTACTACTGGACTAGTCTGGGAGCTGGATGCCAGTCTGCCTGCCTCTGAACCCTTGGGTTCCTGCTCAGAGACTCGACCTTGAGCATTTCCATCCCTGCTTCCACCTCCACCCTCCTCTCCTCTCCGGTCCCCTGAAAAACCAGAACAAGGCCCTCCGCATTCCGAGCACTTGTACTAGTCCTTCAAGGATGTGTAGTAAAATGCCAACTCTCCTTCTTGGTCTGTGGTTTCTTGTTTCCTCTGAGCCAACTAAAAGCACTGAGGAATCTTCATCTCCCTGCTCCTTCTTCCAGAACGTTTTTTCTTTGTAACTCTTTCCACTAAGGGGATTGTTCCCGCAATGTAGAATGGTGTCAAAGGGAGAAGAACAATTAGCCTCAAAGAATTTCTATCTATGAGTTCTAAACGTCCAGACTAGATGACAATCATTTTCATCAGACTTCCGCCTAGGCCCACAAGGTTTCCTGAAAGGGACGGCCTTGCAAAAATTAACAGGAAGGTATCTAATCCCGCAATTTTCTAGTAACGGTTAAAGACCAATCCTATGAATTCTCTCACTAACAGGCACCCCATAGGAGTTCTGTTTTGCACAACTTCTGAAAAGAGCTGAACAGACAGAAAAGAGATGTCAATTTTTCTCTTTCAAAATTGCTTTGAGAATCTGCTTTTTACAGTCTTAAAAAGTTCCTGAGTGAATAGCAGGATGCGAGCTTCAGGCCTTGGCCACATCTCCTGCCATAATCCCATCTCCAAGGAAGGGTGGGGAAGCCAACTCTTGGGCTTTGACATTCTGCGCAGTTTGTTTGTTCTGTCATCAGCTGCCGCGAAGAAGAAAGTACCGTGCAGATGCAGCCGTACCCTGTTAATTTGGCTACAGCCACAAACCTTCTTCACCCCTGTATAAAAAGCCTGAATACCTGGCTCTCTCTGCCAACATTCCTGCCTCCTTCACTTCTGTGCTGGCCCTTTTTCTGCCTAGGAAAAAGTAAATAAACGTCTTCTCTCTATTCTAATCACTGTCTGGAGAAACCTTTCTCAAAACCCACATGCACTGGCTCTCCACCCTTTCAATTCTTTCTGGGCATTTCCAAGCCAACTTGACAATGCACTAAAATGGAAACGTCTTCAGTGTGGCCCTCATGCAAGTGATACTCTGGAAAATGATGCTAACTCTGACGATTCCCTAATTATGGCCGCCAGAATCTGGGTGGCTCTCATGCAAGTGATACACTGGGGAAGGATGCTAACTCTGCAGATTCCCCAAGTCTGGTGGCCGGAACTGGGGAGAGGTTCGTTGATCGGGCACCATGCTGGTGGATATGGACGCTATACCTTGAATGACTGGCATCCACTGGCTCTCACAGAGGCTCCAGTCCAGTGGGAAAGACAGTCAGATAATCACATAAATACGGATTTAACTATTACATGTGCATATGATTTTGATACGTGATTAGGGCTGGAAGGTAGCCTATGTCTGAAATTTTAGAATAAGATATAAAAACATTTTCCTCAGAGGGGTACGGCCAATGAAAGACAGAGGAAGGACTTTGTTTCTTCAATTATGGAATGAAAATAAACCATTTACTAAGCACTCCATGTATGTACAATCTCCAGGCATTACAAAAACTCTGCAAGGAAGACACTGTCATCTCTGTTTTACAGATGAAGCAAAGCCAAGTTAAATAGGGATCTGCGGCTGCTAGAAGTGGCAGGATGCAGGGCCTGGAACTTGATAGGCAACAACTAACTGCACACAGTTGTTGAATTAATAAAAATTTGAAAACTATAAAAAATATTCTAACAGGGAGCTAGGAGAGGATTAGAGGTTGCCTGTATTTGGTGTTGCATGAGGCAGTATCAGACTTCGCCTGAAGAATTTATGAGCCTTGACATTAGGATATAAGAAAGGATATATGCTTTGCGTTTGGCAACTATGCAAATAATCTGCATTTTGTTATCACTTAAGAAACAAGAAGTAACTGGCTCCATCGTGCAAGAGCCTGGCCATGGGACACCGGGGAATTCACTCAAGCCTACAATGAGATTAACACCTGCAACCTATACTGGAAAGAGTTGTGGTAGAGACTGAAAGAGGCCATTTACACACAGGTGGTTACAGTGACTGCAATTTTTCAAAATACTTCAACATGAGTAGTTGTGATACATGATAAAAGGGTGATAATTATTTTTACCCTATACCCTGGGGTAGTTCGTATTTGAATGACTAATCCAGTACTCCTGTAATCTGAAAACCAAGTCAACTATGCTTATCTCTGATGAACACCAGAGGGCTGTTACTTAGCATAATGGCTGTTGCACATGATTTTTATTGATAAAATGGTGTTCACACTGGTCTGTAAATACTGTACAGACATTCTTGCATAAACTAAAAATAAGACTCTAGCCGGGCCAGGTGTAGTGGTTCATGCCTGTAATTCCAGCATTTTGGGAGGCTGAGGTGGGAGGATCACTTGAGGCCAGGAGTTTGAGACCAGCCTGGGTGACATAGCAAGACCCTGTATGTACCAAAAAAAAAAAAGAATCTACCTATCTACCTAGCCCGTTGTCTAAACCTTTCAAAATGGTGCTCGCGGCCATAAGGTCTAGAAAGCTAATATATAGCGTAGTGACTGTAATTAATAATATTCTCTTACATACTTGAAATCTGCTAAGAGAGTAGGTATATATTAAATGTTCTCATCACACAGACACACACACACACAAACGGTAACTGTGAGGTGATGGATGTGTTAATTGACTATGGTAATCATTTCATAATGTATACCTATATCACATTGTACACCTTAAATATACACAATTTTTATGTGTCAATTATACCTCAGTAAAGCTGGGGAGGGGAATGGCGTCCTCAGCTAAAGATGCCCATCAGTCCGGTTTCTGGAAGCTTGGACGAAATTTTGTCACCTAACGCTGACAAGAAAGTTAGCCAAATCCTGATGCTAGAGTTTTGTTCCATCTGCCTCTCATGAAACTTCCTTTTGTTCCAAATGCATCAAAGGACAGAGAATAGGGACTTTCTAGAGCAGCTCTGTCCAACAGGGCTTTCTGAGATGACAGAAATGTTTTGTCTGCCCTGTCTAATGAGGTGGCCAGCAGTACAGGTGGTTGCTGATCACCTGAAGCATGGCTAATGTGACTAAAGAACAAATTTGTAATTTAATTCAATGTTAATTTTCGTAGCCACATGTGGCTAGGGACCACCCTGTTGGACAGCACAGTTCTGGAGCTTACAGAACAAGGCTGTACGATGTTTCTGTGGCAGCTGGCCATTAAATGCCTGTGTGTGTGGCAGAATTTGCTCCGAGTTGCTTTCATGGCAACATTAGGTGGTGAAGTCGTGGGAAAGGAGACCTACAGCTCTCAGGTACCAGCACTGTCACTAATCATACTGATCCATGATGCACCAACACATCAGCTGAGGCCAGTTCTCAGTAGCCGCAGCCTGGCTGCAGAAAGCCTCTGCGCCAGGGAGGCAGATCTGGGTTCACTGAATTGCACAACTTAATATCAGAATGAAAATACATAACTCAGAGGGTTGTCATGAAATTAAAGGACTAAACATAAGAGAGCATCTGGCAGTGTGTGTGGCGTTTGTTTGGTAGAGGCTTGACAACGTTTAACTTTGGGTACACCAAAACGCTCTATTTTCTCCTCCTGCCCCCCCTTTAATTAAGTATAAGACATTTGATAAGGTTGTGTCTTAGAATGAACACATAAACAGAGCATGGGAAACTATACTCGTCCTCTTCTCACCCCTGAAAAAAAAATACTATAAATATTTCAGTTAAGAATTTGGTTTGGAAGAAGGATGTCCCTGTCACAATAATCCTCATAAAACAAGATAAGCAATCAGAATAAGGGAACTTCCTCTTTTCTAAAGAGGACCCCTGTCGTCCATTTACATTGGTTCTTTCTTCCCCTTAGTATTTTTACTGGTAAAATACATAGAACATTTACCATCTTGGGGATGTGGAGAGGGAAAGAGGAGATGTCAGTCAACAGGTACAAAGTTTCAGTTAGACAGGAGGAAGAAGTTCTGGATTCTATTGCATAGCAGGATGACAATGGTTAATAATAATGTACTGCGTATTTCAAAACAGGTAAAAGAGAGGATTTTAAACGTTCTCTAGTTCAGGTGATGGACATGCTAATTAACCTCATTTGATAATTGTACAATATATACATGTATCCAAACATCACACTGTACTCCTATAGAAAATTGTCAATTAAAAATAACTTTAGAAAATGAAAAAGAAAAAAAATTTATCACTTTAATTTTTTTCAGTGTACAGTTCAGTGGTACCAAGCAAATTCAAACTTACATTAGTTTTTGTCCTTGAAGGTAAAATATATTAATATGTAAAACAGCATTAAAACATGCAGAAGATAAACAGCAAATGCAGAATAGTGTTTATGGAAATAGTAAGGAAAGGAGAGGATTGGGAAAGAAATAAAAGCGGGCTTAAGTTTCATCCACATTTTTTTTTTTTTTTTTTTTTTTTTTTGTTACAGAGTCTCACTCTCTTGCCTGGAGCAAGTGCCGTGGCGTCAGCCTAGCTCACAGCAACCTCAAACTCCTGGACTCAAGCAATCCTACTGTCTCAGCCTCCCAAGTAGCTGGGACTACAGGCATGCGCCACCATGCCCGGCTAATTTTTTCTATATATATTTTTAGCT
>CAUYSK010122669.1:0-14486 GCA_963575035.1 Avahi laniger | reverse complement strand
CCCCACTGCACCCGGGGAGCTGGGCCCGTGAGGAAGGAAGTGCTGACTCACGGCAGCTGGGCCAGTGGCCTTTCAGCCACACACTCCTGCCCACTGCACAGCCGGCCCAGTGGACACACCAGGATCCAGCCAATCGGAGTGGCAATGCCAGATTCCTAGGGGCGGTGGAAGGAACCAGACAGCAGGGAAGCAGGCAGAGAGGCAAGGATGTGGGGGCTGTGTGTGGGTTTGCAGAGCCTGGGAAAGAATTCAGAGCCTCCACCCCCAACCCCACCGTGAGCATCCACAGCCCAGAGGCCAGGATTTCCCTGGTGGACAACTGGAGCTATCAAAGGATTGAGTAGGGGTGTCACATGATAAGATGCGATTTTATTATTATTAGATAATATTTATTGAGCACTTACTCTATGTGAGATACAACGCTGTGTGCATCTCAACCAATTTTAATAAAGTTCACTCTGCCTTTCAGGTGGAGGCCAGGAGAATTTCCTCTAATGCTGTAAGTCAAACAATATTGTTTTGATAAATGTTCTACTCAAATCAGCCACAGTTGCTTTCTGTTGCTTGCAATTAGGAACCCTGGTCGGTACAATGCCCGTAAGTTTCTGTATGGATGTGGGGTGTACACAAGCATGCCCGTGTGGCTTAAGTAACTCTGGTGACCACAGGTGATAAGACACAAAAGGCAGTGTCCTGGGGTCTGTCCCCAGGTGCCCGATAGTATGAAGGCAGAGGCTTCCTTCCTGAGGGAAAAGGAAGGATGAGCATTCGCAAAAGGCTTCCATGTCCAACATCTCATTTAATCCTTTCCACCAGGGAAGAGACTAACATTTGCGTTTTGCAGATGAAGACTCTGAGGGTCAGGATGGTTGCTGAGGTCTCTTAAGTACCAAGGGGTGGAGCTGAGGACAAGTCCACACCCTGATCTCCTCTGACTGTACCCACCTGTCCCACAGGACTCACAGAGGTACCTTGAGAACTAAATGGGCGGGAGACGGGCCAGGTGAGAGTATCAGAAGTGTTGGGGCACTGTGACTCTTAAGAGAAACCCTGGCTGGGCTGCTGAGCCCCACTCCTAACCCCATCCCCCCCACCTTCCCAGCGCATCACTGGATTCTGGCATGGTGCGTCCATATGGCCTCAGCGAGCGCCCACAGAGTGCCCCAGAGGGCTCTGCCGGCCACCAAGAGCCTTACTGTGCACCATGCCCTGCGCCATAAATTCCCCAAGGAGTGGACAACCCTGGGACTGCAGGCTGAAGTTGCTGCCAATCCAGCTGGGAACAGGCGACCGCTGTGAAATGAGCCCACGACGGCTGAGTTCCTCCTGTGTGCCAGGCCGTGGCAGGCGCTCTCCACGGGGAATGGGACGCGGTTGCGGGTGGCTGGGGTGACCAGCCTCTGCCTCTGCCCTGTCCTCTGAGGAAGGGGCTGCAGGGTTTTCTTGGGTTCCGGGTGGCAGAATGAGGAAGGAAGGGCTTAGCTCTGGGGAGGGCTCCGGAATCTACCCGTGGACAAGGGGCATTCTTCATCCGTGTCATTCCCTGATCTAGTGTAAGAGCCTAGAACAGCATCCGGCACATAGTAGGTGCTCAGTAAGCGCTCGTTGGCTGAATGGAGGGAGTCTGGAGAAGGGGCACCTCCAAGGACATGGTGGCGATTGTGACGCGGGAAGTGGACGGTTGAAAAGAGGGAAACATTAGGAAGTATTTCTGTAGACCACATATTCCTTTCAGGATGTTGGAAAATGCCAGTGAAGTACTTGAGTCATTTAAAAATTACTTTGGAGGTGTTGGGACTGCAATCCTGTGACATCCGCATGCCCTGAGATGAGACCGGCAGGCTTGTACATCTACCAGCCGATTTTCACAACAATCCTAAACATTTATTGAGCACGTAAATGATGCCAGACACGGTTCTACGCTCTTTCCAGATGTGTGTATGCACGTAGACATCCCAGTGAAGCAGGCACCACCTTTATCCCCAGATTGCAGAGGACACAGACAGGTCGAGTAACTGGCCCAAGGTCAAGCTGGTGAGTGATTAATTGGGAGTCTATCTGGTGGGCACCAGAGGGCGCCCTCTTGACCTTACACTCACGGGCGAGAGCCCAGACAGTTGGGGGTGGGGAGCACACGCGAGGGAGCCACTGGTTCAGAGGGGGCCAGGGTGCCTTGTGGCATCTGAAGGGGGCTTCTGAGTTTGCATTTCTGCCCCCTCTTCTAGTCTCCCACCCTGTCTTCCCAGGGAGGAAAACTAAACAGCCACAGGACGGGGCCCAGGGTTCATCTGGAGGCTGCGGTTTTCCCAGCTGTGGAGTGGCCACCCCCTCCCAGCCTCCCTGAGCCAGCCCTGGACTCCAGCTGTTCCCAAGAGCTGGGACAAAGTGTGGTCATCGTGGGAAAACTGGAAAACACAGGAGCAAAACAAAATGTGGATACCGTCTTTGGTATTTGTCTAGCAGTTTCTCTTTCTACCAGTGTGTGCATGTATGTGTGCATTTGTGTACATGTACTTGCATATTATGTAGGTGTGCAACATGAGTATCATCTGACAGTATTGCGAATGTATTTCCGTGTCATTAAATGTTCTTACGTAATACATTTTTCTTTAGCTTTTACATTGTTGGTTTATTGTAATTTACACAGGTATCATGTGCAGCGCCTTTTATAGTTTGCATTCTTCATCATGGTGTAATATACATATCCTTTCTAGTGTATCATCTCTGAGTTTTGACAAACCCATAGTCGTGTCATCATCACCATAATCAAGATATGGGACGGTCTCTTTACCCCCAAAAAGTACCCTTGTGTCCCTTCATGTCAACCTCTCCCACCATCCCAGCCCCTGGCAACCGCTGATGTTTTCTTTTCCTATAAACTTGCCTTTTCCAGAATCCTAGAGTGTGTAGCCTTTGGGGTCTGGCTTCTTTCGCTCAGCACAGTGCTTTGAAGTTTACCCATGGGGCTGCATTTGTAAGTAGGGTTTCTCTTTATTGCTGAGTGATAATTCCATCTTGCGGATGTACCACAGTCTGCTGAGCCATTCACCAATTGAAGGACATCTGGATTATTTCCAATTTCAGGTGATCGTTAATAAAGCAACTCTAAATATTCACGCGTTGGCTTTTGTGTGACCGTGAATTTTTATTTCTCTTAAGAAAATACCGAGGAATGCGTTGCTGGTCCTGTGGTATGATTCTAAGCATAGGCAACATCATATTTTTTTTTAGCACAGAAAAAGTGAACTGTGTTTTATTTATGATTGCCAGATATCACTATGAAAAATTCAGACCATACAGATAAACTGCTAACAGTTTGATATATATCCTTCTTTCTTTGTAATGTGTCTAAGAACATACCTCTAGATTACCTAGTGAGGATTATACCATACATGTATGTGGTTCCACAGTCAGCTTTTTTTCAATATTTCTTTTCATGTCACTGCATTAAAATCTTCCACATCTTTTTAGATTACTGCATAATGTCCCATTGTATGGATGTACAAAAATTTATTTAAACAATCTCCTCTTGTTGGATATACAAGAATTAGATTGTTTTCTAATTTTTGGCTCTCATAAACAACATCTTTGAGCTAAATATTTTTTCACATTTATAGTTTTTTTTTTTTAGGATAGATTCCTAGACATGGACTGGCTGGGAAAAAGGCTTGCCTGTCATTTTGTTTCATTTGACTTTTTCCTTAACGTTTTATCTCATGCATATACGAGAGCTGATACACAACACAACCTGCAGTGAGAATCCAGGAGGAAAGGACGGTCTTCCCAATAAATGGTGCCAGAATAATTGGCTGTTTATATGGAAGGAAGTGAAAAGGATTCCCTACCTCACATCAAACTCCATTCCAGAGGGATTACAGATTTAAATGTAAGTGGTAAAACCTTACAACTTTATAATAAAATACAGGAGAGTATCTTTATAAAAAGATCCTTTAATGAAATTTTTCTTAAATGAGATACAAAAAGTTTAAACCATAAGGAAATATTTGATAAGTTTGATTATATTAAAATTTAGAAGATCCATTCATCAAAAGACCTGATTAAGAGAAGGGAAGAACGAGTCACAATCTGCAATGAGATATTTGCAACACACAGAACTAACCAAAGAGTAACACCCCTAATATAGAAAAACGCCCATGTTGCTTGTTTCATGATCAGCAAAGCAAAAAAAAAAAAGCAAAAACAAAAAACAAAAGAAAGAAAGAAAAGAAAAGAAAAACACCTGTGAATAATAAGAAATAGACTAATAAATAACACAATAGAAAGTGAGCAAATAAGAATGAGCAGAAATTTCACGAAAGAAGCAGCAGAAATGATTCATAAACCTGAGAAAATATGCTTACCCTGATTATCAATCAAGGAAGTACGGATTGAGGCCTAGGAGATATCATTACACACCCACTGGATTGGCAAGAATTTTCAAGTCAGCTGGCACCAAAGGATGGTGGGGGTCTGGAGGGAGCAGGTGGGCATTAAACTTTGGAGAACTGTTTTCTGTCTTCAGTAAAGCTGTAGGGGCTGCCCTGTGATTTGAGCACCCACACGCACTTCCACTCCCAGGGTTACCCAAAAGACGTCCTCGCGTGGGGATATCAGCAACAGGTAGGGATACAGAAGCATCGTTCACTTAGGGAGAGCTCCAATATCCACTAACAATAGCAAACAGATGCGGCACAATATGCAGACAGTGAAATGCCAGACGGTTGTTCCCCCTTATCTGTAGTTTCACTTTCTATCGTTTTAGTTTCCTGTGGTCAGCCGGGGTCAGAAAATATTAAATGGAAAATTCCAGAAATAATTTGTAAGTTTTGAATTGCGCACCGTTCTGCTGCGCCTTGCCTTTCCCGTGGAAACCCCAAGAAAGGCTCTGGCCCTCGCTCCTGCTCCAGCCTCCGCACCAAACCTGGCGCTCCCCATGTGGCCCCGCGGGGCTTGGCGCACCCCCTTTTCCTGAGAACTCTGAGCAATAAATTCTTCCTTCGGTGGCATTAGTCTCTCCACGCGGACACTCAGTCACCTCCATAAACTAACATCCTGTGCTTCAGCGACTGAGACAGAGGGGTTTGATCAGGAAAGGGCACACAGGGAGCCTCAGGGTTGAAAGTGATGTTTCTAAATGGACCCGAGAGTTCAAGGATGTTTATCATTATTCCAACCGTACACACGCCTTTATAGCTGTGGCATGTTCCACAATAGAAATGAAAGAAATCCATAATCATTTCTGTGTGCTATAAAAATTATACATCATTGTACCAATGTTAATTTCTTAGTTTTGATAAATGTACTACGGTTGCAGAAGACATTAACGTGAAGGGAACCAGGGGAAGGTGTACTGGAATTCTTCGCACTGTCTTTGCAACTCTTTCGTAAATCTAAAATTATTTCAAAAAGAAAAAAGTTTTTAAAAAGCAACGCAGAAGCTGAACCCTGCGGGGCCTGGGAGGCCACTCTGCGGTGTCTGGGTTTTGTTCTCTGAGCAGTGGGGTGTCGCTGGAGGGTTTCCAAAAGGTGGGGCAGGGCGCAATGGGTGCGATCAGATAAAAGGCAGCTTTTAAGGAATTTCAAATATTGTCATAGACGTGGAGGCAGAATTTCCTCCCTGTGGCGAGATGGCGATTGTGCTGACCACGGGCTGTGCGCGGGAGGGCTGAGGCCATGCGGCCTCCGCAGAGAGAACACAGCATCCATTGATCGGCTGGGCCCTGCGGGGAGGGAGAGCCCCGCAGAGGCCCTGGGGGAGATGGGGGGCAAGCGGAAGGACAGAGCTGCAGGGGTGGCTGGGATCGGGAGGGAGGTCTGGGAACGGAGAGAGGGCTGCCCCCCTCCCCGGCTTCCTGAGTCCCTCAGCCAAGCCCCAGACCTTCTCCCTGCTCAGCCCTCGCAGCCCGGCAGGTGGCGCAAGTACACACCTGCCTCTTCTCCCCGCCTCCCGTCCGTCAGTTCCCAGAAGAGCCCGGACCCTCCAACTGGGATCTTTTCCTCCTTTTCTGATTTTTTTTTTTTTTCTGGAGTCTTCTCAGCTCACGAGATTTTCCATCATAAAATCGGATAAAACTCCCTCTTGATCCGGCGGCTCCTCCAGCTAGCTACCACCCTCGGCGCCTCCTCAAAGCCCCCTTTGTCTCCTGGCCGCCCTGCCCACCCTGCGCGCCCACCCCCTTCCCGCCCGCGCCGCCCTCCGCCCTCCCGCCGGGCTGACGGCCGCACCTCCCCGGCGCCTCCCCTCTGCAGCCCCTGCTGGACTTGCTCGCTTAGGGTCTGCCTCCCTCACTACACTGGAAGGCCCATGTTACAGGTCCACTCGTGTCCCACCCAAAAAAATTCCTAACTCCCCAGTAGCACAGAATGTGGCCTTATCTGAAGAAGTGGTCTTAACGCAGGTGATCAAATTAAAATGAGGTCATCCGGGTGGGCCCTAATCCAAAATGATCAGTGCCCTTAGAAAAAGGGGAAATTCGGACACACATATATTAATATACCGGGAGAACTCCACGGGAACACGAAGACATCCGCAAGCCAAGGAGAGCGTGTCCGGAAAGTATCCAGCTGTGCAATGTGAAAAATGTATTTTTTCATCGTTAATGCATTTTTCATATTCCACGACTGGATACTTTTCGGACAGCCCTGGTACACCGCTCCCCCAGAGCCCTGAGAAAGAATCAATCCTGCTGACACCCTAATGTCGAACTTCTAGCCTCCAGAACCATGAGACAGTACGTTTCTCTTGCTTGGGGCACTCGGCCTGGTATTTTGTTGGGGCAGCCCCGGGAACCAAGCCAGCCCAGGAGGGTGACTAAACTTCGTGTGGCTTCTCCATTTCTAGTGGCCAGAGCAATGCTCGGCACACGGGAGGAACTCAGTAAATATTTGTCATTTGAGTGAAGAAAAGAACTTCTTTCTAAACTCAGTGGGCACTCCTTTTGATCATCTGATAATTATTTTTTTCAAAATATATTTATATTTAGGGAATCAATGTAGAAGGTACAATAAGGTAAACAGTGAAATTATATCCTCCCAGAGAGGTTCTATGAGAGCACGAGCACATAGATATCACATGCTCTGTATATGGGGGACCTTTTAAAAAACTACCACAGATCATAATGTATCAAACGTACTCATGGGTACTGTACGCTTATACTTTCTCTGTCTTCTGGAAGCCAGACTCTGAATGGCGCCCAGGGACCCCCCACCCCCACTGGATAGGACTGACCGCGATCAGATATTGTGAATGTTACAACAGCGTGTGACTCCCGAGGTGACGTTATAAGACACTGTGGCCGGACACCTGCTCTCTCTGGGATCCCTCGCTCTGGGGAAGCCGGCGCCGTGTTGTGAAGACTTTCCGGCAGCCCTGGGGAGAGGTCTGCAGGACGAGGGACGGAGGCCTCCTGCCAGCAGCCGGCACAAGTCATCAGCCGTGTGGGGAGCCACCGAGGAAGTGCATCTGTCAGCCCCGGTCCAGCCTTCGGATGACTGTAGCCCTGGCCGACATCCTGACTGCAACCTCCTCAGAGACTCTGAGCCAGAACCACTAAGCTCAGCCATTTCGGAATTCCTGACCCGCAGGAACTGTGAGAAGCAACACGTGTTCATTGCTGCTTTGAGCTGCTGTGCTGTGGAGTTATTTGGTATCCAGCAACCGGGAACAGACATAGCTGGGAAGATGCTTCCACCACATCGGTCCACTGAGAGCAGTGTCACTCTGTTCACTGACTGACAAAATTCCATGGACGTATTTTAGTCTTCATTTATTTATTTATTTAGAGACAGGGTCTTGCTTTGTTGCCCACCCTGGGATGCGTGGCACAATCATAGCTCACTACGGCTTTGAACTCCTGGGCTCAAGTGAAGCCATCCTCCTGCTTCAGCCTCCCGAGTAGGGGGGACTGCAGGTGTGAGCCACCTTGCCCGGCCTCGTCTTGATTTAGCAGGCCTCTGAGCAGTCTTAACACTGCCTGTCCCTCTCCCAGTGAAGCATCACTTGGTTTCACACAAAAAGACCCTCTCCTTGCTCTTTTTGGGGCCTAGACAACTCGTTCTTTGTTCCCTGTGGGCTTCAATTCCAGCCCTAAGCCCTGGGGCTTCCTGGGGCCTGGGGCTCTGTCCTGGGTCCGCTTTTTGTCCCAGTCAACAACTGTGAGCCACTGCAAATGACCAGGGGATCAGGCCCTCTTCCCAGCCCCAACATGTTGCAATTCCTCGACCTCTCTTCAGCTCAGATCTCCCTAGAGCCTCAGATCATTATTCACAGGGACGTCCTGCAGGAACCTCAGGCTCAGGAGTTCAAAACTTGTCTTCCCCCCAGTCCTGCTCACCCGTGTGCCTCATCTGAGAGGCGGCCCTGCCTCCCACCAGTAACTGGTGTCGTCCGGACACCTCCTTCTCCCCGCACCAACGGCCACCAACCCAGCCCTGCGGATTTGCCTCCTGGTGGTTAGTTTAGCATTTCCTTCTCCTCCTCACCCCCCACGTGCCCCCTCCACAGTCCAGGCCGCCATCACTTCCTGCTCGGACCACTGTAGCAGCCTCCTCACTGGTCTTCCTAGAGCCGCCTGGTCCATTCTCCACACGGAAGTCGGAGGAACTGCAAAATCTAAACTAGAGCATACTCCCCCCTCTGCTTACACCTTTTTCTGGCTTCTTCTGCTTTACAAAAAGAAGAAAAAAGAGAATTCTTAGCATGTCACATAGGGTCCTCCTTGAATTGGCCCCTGCCAACCTCTCTCCATCCTCATTTCACTCCTGCCTCAGGACCTTTGCACTTGCTGCTCTCTCTTCCTAGAACACACTTCACCGGGATTCTTCACCACTCGCTGCCTTGCTTCCTGCAGGTCTCCACTCATGGCCATTTTCTCCAGGGGACCTTACTTGGAGAAACAGGAGCCCCAGCCTCTTACTCTGCTTTTTTGTCCCCTCCACACTTACCTCCTCACAAATGTCATGCATTTGCTTATCAGTTTGTATTTTCCTGTTCTTCCCACTGGAATGTAAGGGCCACAAGGGCAGAGACTTTGTTCACTTGTGTCCAAAACATAGTGCCCTAACAGGGCCTTGCATACAGTAAGCACTCAATAGATGTAACAAATGAATAAACTTCTCACCTCTTCCTGCCTCACAGATTTGGGCTCCAGCAACACTGGACTGCTTCCGGCTGCCCACACACGTTGTGCCAGCTCTCACCTCCAAGCCTCCACCCATGCTGACCCGCCTGCCTGGAGGGCCCTCCCTTCCTTGCAGAGATATTTCCTATGTCTCCTTCAAGATTCTGCTTGGGTTATCACCTCCTCCAGGCAACCTACCCTGACCACTGCCCCTTGTCTGGTGAAGCACCCTTCCCTGGGCTCCTGCCATACCTTGGACATCTCAATTGCAGCGTTTACCATGGTGCTGCTGATCTGTTTGTTGTTTATTTGCGACTGTGAACATCTTGTGAGCAAACACCCTCTGTGGCAGATCCTTAGCAAAGGCCCAGTACAGTCAGCGCTGAGTGAATGTTTCTATGAATGAATGAGTTAGTGCGGGTCCAGCCATAGGTCTCACTCTGTGACAATAAGCACGTTCCTGTCCCTCTCTGGGCCCCAGTTTTTCTCCATCTGCATAATCAAGTTGGGCCTAACTAACTGGCTATGTGTATTAAAACTGCAGTTTCTGGTTTGAGGCTTGGAGTTCTGATCCTATTGGGAAAGGGGGGACGTCTGTGTGTCATTCGCCCCCATGGGTCATTCTGATGTGGCGACAGCTGAGACCGTTGTCCTGCTCTGCAAACCTGAGATTCTGCTTTATGAGAAACCAGAAGGCAGAAGCAGCCCTTGAGGGCCCCTAGACGACAGTCCTGGAGGACTCCCTTGAAGGGAGGGGGCACAGGCAGGAAGAGAAGCGACTGCCTCCCGCCCTCCCCCGCCCCTACCAGTCCTGCAGACTGGGAAGCAAACAAGCAGGACCGCACAGGACAATTTAGCCCTTTCGTGAGCTACGTTCCCACCGTGAGGCTGCAGGGTGACCCCGGCCCCCTCCCTGTCGCCGCCACAGCATCTGCCCAGTTTTTTCACACCGTAGAGAAGAGGCCTGGGGTGTGCTTGGGTGGCCCCGGAGCCCCAAAATGGGGCCACAGAGGGGAAAGGGCTGTCCCCATGGGAAAGGAGGGAGAGGAAGCCAGAGTTTCGGGGAGGGAGACGTCTCCGTGCTGAGAATCCTAGGGATGGGAGGAAGCCGGGCTAGGCTGGAGCCGTCGGAGGGGTATGTGAGGCTTGGGGATCCCCCTATATTTTTGCAGCTCTACCACACTGGGGTGACGTGGGCCCACTCTTACCTTCTCTGTGAAATGGATGTCCCCACAGTGGCGGCTCTGACGATGCCGTGAAGAGGCCAGTCAGGTGCCTGCCGTTGCCAGTACTTCAGAATTTTGGGCTAGATCCTGGGGTTAGGGGTCAGGATGGTGGGTTCAAACCCTGAGTCCGCCATGGACGCGCTGTGTGGCCTTGGAGAAGACTGTTGCCTTCTCTGGACATCTTGGCAAGGCAGGTAGGAGCAGAATGGAGGGTGTCTAAGGCAGCCTGTAACTCGAGTGCCCCATCCTTACACAGCAGATCCAGACAACATACTGTCAACAGGACTGATCGCCGCTCATGTACACCTTGGTCAGGCGTGTCGGGTTTCGCTGTTGTAAAGTTATCCCTTTCCTCCCTTTTCTATGCCCTTTGGAAGGAAGTCACTATGTGCAGTCCACACTGTAGGAGCGGGAAGTTATGCTCCATCTCCTTGAGAATGAATATCTGCGTAAATTACTTGGAATTCTTCTGCACAGAAAATTTGTCTATTGTCTCCCATTTACAGTCATGTGCCGCACAATGACAATTTGCTCAACGACAGACCACGTATACAACGGTGGTCCCATGAGATTATAGTGGAGCTGAATCATTCCTGTCACCTAGCGACCTGTAGACCTTCCAGTGGGACAAGATGTGCAGGTGACAGACGGTGACATTGATGGTCCCGTGTAGGCCTAGGCCAACGTGTACATCTGTGTCTTAGATTTTAACAAAAGAGTTAAAAACTAAAATAAAAAAATTTAAAAATAGAAAAAAGTTATATAACAATATTTTTGTACAGCAGTACCGTGTGTGTGTTTTAAAGCTAAATGTTATTATAAAAGAATCAAAAAGTTAAAAAATATTTTAACGTTTATAAAGTTAAAAAGTTACCGTAAGCCAAGGTTAATTTGTTATTGAAGAAAGAAAAATATATTTTTTCATGAATTTAGAGTAGCCCAAGTGTACGGTGTTTATAATGTCCACAGCAGTGGACAGCGATGTCCGAGGCCTTCACATTCGCTCGTACCGCTCACTCCCTGACTCGCCCAGAGCAGCTTCCGCCCTGCAAGCTCCACTCACAGTGAGTGTCCTATACAGTGTACCATTTTTTATCTTTTATATCCTATTTTTACTGAACCTGTGCCATGTTTAGATACGTTTAGATACACAAATACTCGCCGTTGTGTTACAGTTGCCTACAGTATTTAGCACAGTAACATGCTGTTCAGCTCTGAAGCCCAGGAGCAATAGGCTGTACTGCAGAGCCTACATACGGCCATCATTGTGGAGTTGTTTATTTTAGCACTTTCTTCCCTTCCGGTTCTACGCTGTGCTCCGGACTCATCCTGTATGTTTCTTATCCCTGTGCTAGAATCAGCCATTTCTCCAGGGAGCCCTGTCTTGTTTCACTGGAGAATGACATTAGATACCAAAATCTGGGTGTTAGGTATGCTTGTTGCTACTGGGATGTCAGTGCTTCTGAGTTCTCTGAAGAGAGCAAGGAAAGGTATGTGTCTGTACTAACTTCTGTATATGCACATACCTGTAAATGTTTCTATATGTATCTATCAACCTATCTATCTGCATCTGTATCTTTATTGAGCTACTGTCTCCAGCTCTAATCCATTACTGCGTGGATCATTCTAGCCCCTTGCTTGTTTGTAGTCACTCACTCCAACACTGAGAAACCCATGCTGTTCTTCTTTTGATGATCAAATTGTCTGGACTTTGGCTACTGGGAGTCCCTTCATGGCTCATTTTGATGTGGCCTAATCACTTTTTGAGTGTTTCTTGCTTTCTGATACAAGATGCTTCAGGTTCACCTTGCACTTTCCCTGCCCAGTCCTGGAACTCAGCCATTTCTCTAAGGACATCAGTTCCATTTAGTGGGAGTGGCATCTAGGAGCCAAGATCTGGGCTCTGGGTGTGCTAGTTGCTGTGGCGGTGTTGCCGTTCCCTGGTCCTGCTCGCACCGATGTCTCCAATAGATCCTTCCTCCATTCCATATTTTTTACTGCCTTTTACCATAGTGAGAATCTTTTTTTTTTTTTTTTTTTTTGTTACAGTGTCTCCCTCACTTGCCTGGGGCGAGTGCCGTGGCATCAGCCTAGCTCACAGCAACCTCAAACTCCTGGACTCAAGCAATCCTACTGTCTCAGCCTCCCAAGTAGCTGGGATTACAAGCATGAGCCACCATGCCCGGCTAATTTTTTCTATATATATTTTTAGCTGTCCAATTAATTTCTTTCTATTTTTGGTAGAGACGGGGTCTCGCTCTTGCTGAGGCTGGTCTCGAACTCCTGAGCTCAGAACGATCCGCCCACCTCGGCCTCCCAGAGTGCTAGGATTACAGGCATGAGCCACCGCGCCCGGCACATGTGAAGTTTTGATAGTGCCTAGCACATGTGTTAATAGATGTCAGGCCTATGATGACTTGTTTGACCTAATTTCTTGCCTAACCTCTAAGTTCTAGCCCTATCAAAATGCTTTCAGTTCTTGGAATGTGCCATGATCCTTCTTGCTTTGCACATATGCTCCCTGGAATGCTTTTTCTTCCCTTCCTTCCTAGCCGATTCCTACCTATGAATCAGGCCTCACTTAGAACATGGGTAATGGCCTCATTGAGTTACTTTCTTTATGAAGCCTATCACCATCTCCCCAAGCCTGGGTGAGAAGTTCCTGTATCCACCCCAGTGGCTGCCCAGCGATGCTATAAAGTGTTGGGGGCTTACATTACCTATGGTGGGCAGGGAATGCTCTCTGAGGAGGGGGCATTTGAGTTAAGGCTTGGAAAATGAGGAAGAGGCAGAGTACAGCTAGTACAAAGGCCCTGAGGTGGGAACTACTACAGTTGGGGTGTTGCAGTGACAGAAATCAGGTCCATGCAGTGTATGTAGCCTGAACAAGGAGGGGACTGGTAGGAGATGAATTTGAAGAGCTGGGAGGCTCTGGTAAGGAGTTTAGATCCATCTCCTGGCCCAATCACCTCACCTTCAGGAATGCGGGCAAGACATAGATACTTTAAAATCTTTACCTTTGTACCCACTGATCCCTAGGGCCCATAATGTGTTTCTTGCCTTCTCTGATTAGTAATAAAATTCTACTCATCCTTCAAGGCTCAGTTCAAAACCATTTAGAAAAATTTCTCCCATTCTTTAATAGGAATTAATCACTCCCTTGTCTGATGTCCTACAGCATATATGTCCCAGGGTACTAATCACACACTGGCTTGCATCTCAGCTAGCTGTTTACATACCAGCCTGCCCAACACAGTGAGTTCCCTGAGGGTAGAGGCTCTGTCTTAGTCACCTCTGTAGTCATCTCCTGGTGCCTAGCCCAGTGTCTGGCCCACAGCAGGTTCTCAATGTGACATTTGCTTGACTAGTGCGTGGTGCCCAGCACTACTGACAGCAGAACAGAAGGAAAACAAAAATAACTTAGGGTTTATCACGTGTTTTCCCATTCACTGCCTGATTGGAGCCTTCCAACAATCCTATGAGACAGGCACTATTATACCTATTTTACAGATAGAATAGCTGAGGCCCTAGGACACACAGCTTGTAAGTAATGGGTACAGTTCAAAGTCTATCCTCTTACTTTGGATTCAGCGCTAGGAATGGAGTTGACCCAAACAGTATCTTGAGGATATATGGCAATGGGGTTGGCTGCAACGGAAAAAAGCTTTTGTGGGTGGACTAGGGAGGGGTCCTTAGTCAGCTGCCACGGAGTTAACAGCATCTCCCCCCCACCGCGGGAGCGTACAGGATTTCTCTTCCTGGCCCAAGGAGTTGGAGGAGTACGAAGACTAAGCTCCAGTCTTGGAGGCTGGAGGAACCCCCGGCTCGCGAAAGAAGAGACCAGTGTTCAGGTCAGGTGGTTAAAGATGACGTAAACGATGACTTGCTAGCAGGGGTCTGCCTCTATGTTGCTATGACAACCGGAGCTTGACTACTTGGCCCTTGCAAGGTTGGCTGAGGCGGTTCTTCGTTAACTGCAGATTAGGAAAAGAACATTTATGGGGGAGGGTGTGTGTGTGTGTGTGTGTGCGGTGGAGTAAAGACGAAAAAGAAATATATTCAAAGAATGACTCTGCTTAGCCCAGTGTTTCTCCACCTTGGCAACACGCTAGAATGAATCACCTGAGCAATTTTAAAAGTA
>CAUYSK010122667.1:0-13532 GCA_963575035.1 Avahi laniger | reverse complement strand
TGATCAGTTAATACCAATTTGATGGTGAGTACATGTGGTGCTTGTTTTTCCATTCTTATAATATGTATATGTTTTAATCCAGTCTGACAGTCTCTGTCTCTTAATTATTTGGTCTATTTACATTAAATTTAATTTTTGACATATTAGAGTTTGGAAGTTATATTCTTCGAAAAGATAAAGTTGTCATTTCATTTTTATTTCTGGCTCCCATTGTTTATGCTGAGAAGACCTGTGTCAGTCTTATCATTATTCCTTTGAAAGTGTAATAAACCTTTGTTCTCTAGTTGTTTTTAAGAATTTCTTTATTCTTGCTATGCCTAGGTATTATTTCTTTATATTTATGCTGATAATATTCCTTAAATATGTGATTTGATTTTTTTCTAGTTTTTAAAGAAATTTCAGCTATTTTCTCTTTACATATTTCTTATATCCTCTTCATTCTTTATGGAAATCCAATTATGCATATATTAAATATTTTCACAATAATTCATGTGTCTCTTAGTTTAGTTTTTTCTTCTTATTTTTTATTATTTTTATGTTTTCATTTATGTATTGTCTTTTTTTACCCATCTTTCACTACATTAATTTCTTCTTCAGTTCTAAAATTTCAATCTGGCTCTTTTTATAACTTCCATTTCTCTTTTGAAAATTCCTGTTATATCAATTATTGCAAGCATATCTTCCTTTTTATCCTTGAGCCAAGTTACACAATATGCTTTAGAATCTTTTTGCCTTTTAATTACATCTCAGTCATCTCAGAATTATTCTTCTCATGTGGCTTCTTTCTGAGTATGTTTGATATTTTCTTTCATCTTTTTTCTTATCTTTAGTAGTTTTTGGGTTGTATGTTAGATATTTCGAGTGATACTCCTTCTCCAAAGAGTATTTTTATTAATATTTATTGTTATTTTTTATTGTCATTTACATTGGCTGATAAATTCAAACTCTGTCTCCCTTGCAGTGCCTGGAAATCTCTGATATGTTTCTTTAACCTTAATTGGATTGCTTGGAGTTTATTCCCAACACACATACTTATGGTATTGGCCACAGATTTATACCGAGTTTAAATGCAGAAGCTATGGATAAATAGGAGATTTAAGCAAAGTTTCTATGCAGAGTTTACATCCTAAATTTGTTATTTATCTGTCCTGTCTGGTATTTCCATTTTAATTTCTAGCTGTTATGTTCACCTCAAACTCTGCTCTGGTTGTTCAAGCCGGTGAGTCTGATTGTTTCTATTCAGGATTTTGCTGCTCTATGTGCTAATAATTGTTGCCAGTTTTCAGGCAAAATGTAAATATATCCAGTCCTTTTCTTTTTCCCAAATACTAACTTTTCAAACCTACCTTCTTTTGATCACTCAACATTGCCTTTGGATAGTTGGGTTTTGTATTTTATCTAAAGCTTTTAATTGTTATCTGGGGGAAAGTTTGGTCTGATAGAAACTGCTCCACTCTGACATGTAGCCTCCAATTTCCTCTTCAGCTGCATTTGTTCTATTTGGTAGTTAGTTTTAGTCATGTATAAGAATCATCCAGTTAAGAATAAATCATTGAATGGAGAGATACATTTTAAACAAATGTTTTCTTTTTGTTTTTTAATGTTCATGTAAGACCAGCTTGTTTTGACATCTTATTTTCACCCAATTCTATTTTTTTCAGCCACACATAATCTCTGGCAATTATTAGAGATGTCATATTTTCCTCCTTCCTTACATATTTCACTAATTTTAGCCTATAGTTTGTATTTACTTCAATTTTTCCTCTTCACGATCTGCTTTGCCTGGCCTTTCTATTCCTAATGCCCAGTTCTTGCTTTCTTCTAATTATGATTCACAGTTTTGATACAGGGCAACTGAAATCTTAGTACAGATATTCAAATACTACTTTTGCAATTAAGGGGAATTCAAAATTTAGATTTATGAATGTCTACACTCATTCACGCTTCTGTTCATTCAACAAACATTAAATGAAACATCTCGTGTGTCAGACAACTTACTTGTTATGATAAACACGGTGATAAATAGGAACGTAATCACTGCCGTCACAAAGATCATATGCGTTTTAATTGGTTCAGTGCAGCACATACAAGTAAACCCTTACAATATAATCAGTACAGTGCGATATGTGCCATACTAGCTAGAACAGACATACAAAATGTACTAGTGTCCCAATCAAATTTTACTTTATACATAATGGTTTATTGCTTTTGTTTTAATATTGCAGAGTCAAGTATGAATCCTTTAAGATAGCCTTAGTATTTCCCATCGATACTTTCTTTCCCTTTCTAAAAGAATCCCTGAGGATCCCTCTCATTTTTTTGTATTTTTGCAAGGATTTTGCACATCATATAAGTGTACTCCCATTGTCAGCCTTCAGCCTAATTCTGTTTTTAAAATCTAAAATTCACCTAGTGCTGTTCTCACATAATGCTGAAATGACTGAAACATTGGAAGTTCGTTTATTACGATTTTAATGCTTTGAAAGAAAGGATTTATAAAAGATGTTAGAAGCTCTAGAATGTTAACACTCAAATCTCACTGTTTCTAACTAAGCTAATATTGTATGCATTTCTGCAAGGACAATGACAGGGGAGTATATCTACTCATGGAGAAAGAATTTGAAAGTTTTCTCAAATACAGCAAAAACCACAGCAACAATACCCCAACGCCACAACTTCAAATAGAAACAATCATCAAGTAGTTCCAATGAATTCATTCATCACACCTTTCAGCAAAGAAAGCAGATCTTCCTACACAGAAGCAAACTTTATGCCCTATGAGTAGATAGAATGGAGGCCCCTGTGGGCAGCTCACTCCCAACAGGAAAAGAGGAGAGAAAGGGCTCGGAATATACATGTTAAGTTTGTCCCTTTCTAATTCTTAGTCAGACAAGTGAATAAGAAGAATGGCCAGAGTGTTAATATAATGAGACCTCTTTCCACATCACAGGCAATATCAGGTTTAAAGAACCTCCCTCCCCAGTAGATATGTGTTTCGGAATCATCATTCACATTACAATGGCCAGTTGAAATGGACAATATGGTGAAGATTTGAGTAAATAGAGGGAAGAGGAAAGAATGGCCAATGACAGGACTCTGAAGAACACTGATATTTTGGATGCTAGTGAAAGCAGATGGTTTGGCAAAGGGAATTTAGAAATGCCAAATGCATAAGGGAGATGCCAAAATAAATAAATATAGGGAAGAGAAAAATTCAGGAAGAAAGAGACACCTAACTAAATCAACAGCTAGAATGAGTATTGGTCAAAGGCATGTAAACCAGGAATGATTACATGATTACAAGTTTCATGGAACTAGACTGTAAAGGTGAATGGTGAATGAAAGAAAATAGACTGTGAAAGAAATTACTTTGCAACCTAAGCAGAGAGGTATGTTTTAAGACGTGAAAACATTTGAGCAATTTTTATATGCAATATTAAAAGACTAAAGAAATACGGAGAAAGTGGAGATATGGAAGAACAGTGAAAGAGGCCATGTCCTTTGGAGGGATAGAAGGATATCAGATTCAGAATAAGTAAAATAAAAAGCCATGAATAGGGTAAAGAATAAACAGATAGATCAATATAACAGAATAGAGAGCCCAGAAATAAATGCACATAAATATAGTCAACGAATCTTTGACGAAGTAGCAAGGATAATGCCTTGGAGGAAAGATAGTCTTTTCAAGAAATGGTCCTAGAACAATTAGATATGCAAAAAAGATGAATATAAATACAAACATTTCCTCTTTCACAAAATTTAACTCAGAACAGATCATAGATATAAATGTAATAAAATTTCTAGAAGATAAGAGAAAATCTAGATGATAGGTTTGCTGATGACTTTTTAGATATGACACGAAAGAATATACAAATAACTCTTAAAACTCAACAATAAGAAAATCAACAACCTAATTATAAAATGAGTCAATGCTGTTAACAAATACTTTACCAAAGAAGACATACAGATAACAGATAAGCATATGAAAAGATGTTGTACATCATATGTCATGAGGGAAATTCAAATTAATATAACAATGGGATACCTCTAACACCAGTTAGAATGACCAAAATACAGAGCACTAACAACACCAAATGCTGAAGACAGTGTGGAACAACAGGAACTCTCATTCAATGCTGAGGGGAATCAAAACGGTACAGCCACTTCAGAAAACTGTTTGACAGTTCTTACAAAACTAAACATGCTCTTACCATCCAGTTTAGTAATCACACTTCCTGATATTTATCCAAAGGAATTGGAAACTATTTCTGCACAAAAAATCTGTACACAGATGTTATAGAGATTTTATTCATAATTGTCAAACTTAGGAACAACCAAGATATCCTTCAGTAGGTGAATGGATAAATGAACCGGGATATCCAGACAACAGGATATTATTCAACATTAAAAAGAAATGAGTTGCCATGTGATTATATATTTGTTCAAACCCATGAGAAGTATAATACCAAGAGTGAACCTTAAGGTAAACTATGGTCTTTGGGTAATAATGATATGTTAGTGTAGGTTTGTCAATTGTAACAAACATATTGCTCTGGTAGGGAATGTATATGCGGGGAGGCTATGTGTGTGTGTGTGTGGGCAGGGAGTATATGGAATTTTTTGTACCTTTGGCTCAATTTCGGTAGGAACCCAAGACTTGCTTAAAACTAAAGTGTATTTAAGAAATGAGCCCTGGGCATGGTTGGGAGATTGCATGCTACACCTCTTTCCAGATTTTATTTTTTAAAAATGTGGCTATAGATGAGTTCCTAGGGGATAGGGCAGAAATTAAGATCTTTCTATGCAGAAAAGCTTCTTTTTATAAATTAAGTGAAAAGAAAGTAAGGAGGCTCTAAGAGGTAAATGTTAGCAACAGCTGTCATTGCAAATAGTAATAGAATAACTGTTGTTACAGACTAGGATTCTCATTGGTATTTACCAACTTTGCTATAACATTTTTCTTCCTTGCATAATGGCTGCCTAAATTTAAGAGAAACAGAGTCATATGCTTGATTTAATACATAGTTGGAGATTTTCCAAGTAAGACAGTTAAAAATCAAAAAGGCAAGGGAATTAAATGTGATGAGTAAGGAACTGAACAACTCATCAGTGCTCTAACTTCATAAGGAAAAGTAGAACAGATAATGTCTAGTAAGATGCTTAATTTCATCAGTAGTCACAGGAATAAACAGAAGTCTCAATACATTCTTTTTTCTTTTCTTGTTTGAAGAACAGAAAAACAGATAAAAATAAGGTGTCTGAGCATAAAATATATTTAAATATAATCTCTCATAAGCAATTTGGCATTTCTGGTATTAATTGATGAAATCAGAAGACTCCAATTTTGATCAAATTAAAGTATTTTGAAATAGCAATCAGTATAGTAGGACAATTTTTCATTCAGTTTTATGTAATAGAATTTATATTTCTATTCTTATCATATATAAATATGTGGAAATGTAGTATCGGTTTTCTTAGTGTATGTATTACAGCAAATGACGTTGAAAATCTATTATATTTTGAGCTCCTCTGACCTGTAATTACTCAAATACTTAAATTAAGTAAATTTAGGGTTTTTTTTAAAGAAATCTTTTTTCCTTTGGATATGACTGTTAAGGTTGTACAGAAATAAACGTTTTAGTTTTTTTATTCATATGCTCAATAATAATATACTGGAAGATGGTCTTACATGTTCTGTAATATGAAAATGGAGTGCTAAACAGTGCAATTGATAATAACTTCAAACTAAAGACAGTGATGTGCTTGATCATACTCTTTGAGAACTACAGAAACTACTATATGATGTTCAAACATGATGTGATTGAGGTTTCAGAGCCCATTTTTTTAAAAAATGGAAATAAATATCAAAAATAAAAAACAAATATCAAGAATATTCCTAAACACAATGTCATATAGTAGATGTTTTAATTTCTTTCTTTGCTCTATTTTTTTTTTTATCTCATTCTGTAGCTATAGTACCTCACTATGGGTCATATATTATCTTTTCAAGTTTATAATGGCTTGTCTTCACATAATGGCAGCATCAGTCCCAAATATTTGTTTCATAGCTGAGTTATATATCTCATAAAATATATGAAACAGAATTTCTGAAAACACTACTATATATGTAAAGACTGTTTTATATTTCAAAATGTACATTTTGCTTAAGAATTATATAAAATGTAGACATTAAATATGGACCAATCAAAAATTAAAGATATTTTGCATTTTCACACATTTTTAAACATGCATTCCTATAGTTTGTCAAATATTTTACATTTATGTCAAAACTTTCAGATTAAATGTTACCAAATGATAATATATTTTATGTGTATTAATGAGCTTGTTCTAATTTAACACATTTTGCATTCTTCAACTTCTACTGGACTCTTTTATCACAAAAACTTTGTAAGTTTTTTTTGACATTATTACACTCACCAATTTATCTTAAAGTTATTACATTTCTTCTTGATATTCATTCAAGGAGCTAGAAAGAATCAATTATAACTGCCTATATTTAGGAAAAAATAGACTTGTATATTTTTTGCATTTATCAATAAGTGTTTATTAGGTCATGATTTATTTCATTGGCATATGTACTATAACCTCTAAGTTTTCAGTCTGACAGAGGTTGTATGATATGGACATAAATCACTATTATATATGACATCTTGCAATAATTGCTATAAAATCTACACAAAGAGTCATGGAAATAGCATTGAAAGTATTTTGAGTTAGATCCCAAAAGACTCCATGAAGGAAAGAGTATTTGGATTGGCCTTTGAGAGAGGTATAGATCAATTCATTCCATTGTCAATACCCATTTACACTGCATTTTAAATTCAATGAATTGTTGCTTTGATATGACACCACTCATCTTTTATAGGTCATTTTTATTCTATTTCTACCTTGAATTACCATATTTTGTTCCTTATTCTTTTCATAAACCATTGTAATTTTCTGTTTTGGCTATGGAATATTTAATAGAGTCACATAAACAGGTACCTGCCTGGAGGTAGCACATAAATACATAGAACAGTCAATAGTGCATTGTTTCCACTGTTTGCCCAGGAAACTGGCAATAGCACCTCAGGTGCCTTATCTCTCTATTCCTTCTCCTTATTCCGATTTTTAAAAGTATGCAAGCACACACACATGCACACACAAGCACACACTGAACCACCAAGATCACCTTCACATTTTGCTTCCTAAATTCTATACTGTCAAGTTTATACATTAAATGTTAAGAGAGTTTGACAATACCCAAGCCCTTGCCCCCAATCCTTTTCCTTCCTGTTTTGATCAATTTGAGAATTAGAATGAGTAAACCAAGTAGATATTTAAACGTCACCTTTATTAGATGTTAGGGAATGAATGTATTTTATAGTTATGGCAAGTGGGCTCCATAGCACTAACTCCAGATTAGGCAATGCAGGGCCTGATCAGGTCTTCCATCACAGGAACAAATTTGTCCCCTCTGAGTAAGTAGAATGGGGCCCTCTGTGGGAGCTCACTCATAGTAGGGAAAGGTGAGAGGAAGCGCACTGAATACACATGCTAAACTTTTCTGTTTCTAATTCTCCAGCCAGACGAGTGAGGAGAGAAGCCAGAAGTGGGATATATGTGTGTGTGTGTGTGTGTGTGTTTATCTGTCTATATACATATACATCTCTCTCTATATATATATATGTGTGTGTGTACGATATATGTATCTATATATGTGCATCTATATATACATATGTATATGATATATATTTCTCCCTCTCTCGCCATGTATATATATGTATATGGAGAGAGAGACAGAGGGAGGGAGAAAAAGAGAATTACATAAACAAACATTTTATAAAGGATACAATTGAATATGTTTGATTTTACTCTGCTATTGAGTTTTTTAAACACACCCATCACAATATAGATCGGGTTTTGCTGCTTCACATAGAAAATGTGTGTTTAGCTTTATGAGAAATTATTAAACTGTTCTCCAAAATGATTGCACCATTCTGCATCCCACCAGCAATGGATACAGATTTGACTTGCTCCGTGTCTCCAAGTCTTCAAGAATATCTAGTCTTCCATGTTGCCCAGATATTTATTTTCAACTTTGTTTTTTAATCATTTCAAGTGCATGTCCTTGTAAACTGCATAACATTACACTATTTTTTCTCCAGTCCAATAGATTTTGTCTTTCATTAAGGAAGCTCAGCTTATTTATTATAGAATAATAAACACTGATTTGTTCCTTTACGTTTTGTTTAATTTAATTTTTACTTTGCATTGTTTCATTCTTTTCTTATCATTTCTTGTCTGGTTTGGTCAAGTTGATATTTTTTTTTCTATTTTTTCCTAATAGTTATTTTTGAATTGTGGATGATGATGAGCAAACACTTATTTGTCTTCTTTAATTTCAAGTTGCTTTGTCCACTGCTCCCTCAAAATAGTACAGTTGTAAAAATAGAGAATGCTTTTACTTTCCAAAGTCACGTTTCTAAAATCTTATTTATTATTTTTTAATTTTCTCTTCCCATTGCCAATTGGCAAACTTGTAAGTGTTGGAAAATAGCCTGCTAGTTGTAATTCTAAATTATTCTATTCTCCTTTATATCAGGTGTTCTTAAGTTCATGACCCATGAATAGAATTCAAGATGTCTATGAACTTGGACACTGTGGTGGTATAAGATGGCCATGAATGCTTTCAGGTTTTTTTCCATCGAGACATGGGGTTTAATTCCTTTTTTCTTCACTGTGGTGAGAATTCAGTGGTTTGCTTGACCAATATATTGTGGTGTAAGTGACACTTTGAGCCTTCTGAGGCTAGATTACAGAATCACTTGCAGCTTATGCCTAGGTCTTGGAAGCTGTTCTTGGAAGTCTTTCTCTTAGAACACAGCCACCATGACAAGAGATGCCAAAGTTGAATAATAGGCAAATCAATTGACTGTCCCAACTTAGCTCCCAATAAAGCCTCCAGAAGATCATGCCCTTATCTGACATCTGCTTAAACAAGAGATGCCAAGTGAGTATCTGCTCAGCTGAGTCTAGTCAATCAAAGAACTATGAGAGATAAAATACAAACATTTCTAAAGCCATTTAGTTTTGGAGTGGTTTGGTAGGTAAATAAGTAGAGCACATAAGAATATATTTTAAATTTACTAATCTCCATCTAAAATTCACATTTCTTTCAGTATATGTGTAAACAAAAACATGGTAGTATTAGCAATACTTCTGGTTTGTCGCCAATAGAAAACAGAAGTTTACATCTTCTACAATTTCTTTTTTTAGTGTTTCATAGTTCTCCCTGTATAAGTCTCATACATCTTTCGTTAAATATATTCCTAGATATTTAATTTTCTTTCAGGCTATTGTAAAAGGAATTGTGTTTTTGATTTGATCTTCGACTTGACTGTTGTTGGCATATATGAATGTCACAGATTTGTGTGTATTGATTTTGTATCCTGAGACTTTGCTGAATTCATTTATCAGTTCTAGAAATCTCTTAGATGAGTCCTTGGGGTTTTCTAGATATAATATCATATCATCAGCAAAGAGTGAGAGTTTGATCTCATCTGTCCCCATTTGGACACCTTTAATACCCGTCTCTTGCCTAATTGCTGTGGCGAGGATTTCGAGCACTATGTTGAATAGAAGTGGAGATAGAGGGCAGCCTTGTCTAGTTCCAGTTCTAAGTGGGACTAGTTTCAATTTTTCCCCATTCAATATGATATTGGCAGTGGGTCTGTCATAAATGGACTTGATAATTTTAAGGAATTAGCCATCTATGCCTATTTTGATGAGAGTTTTTATCATAAAGATGTGTTGGACTTTGTCACTTTTTTTTATATTTAGACAGAGTCTTGCTCTGTCATCCAGGCTGGAGTGTAGTGGCATAATTATAGCTCACTGCAACCTTGAACTTATGGGCTCAAGCAATCCTCCTGTCTCAGCCTCCCAAGTCTTTGGGACTATAGGTGTATGCTGCCATGTATGGCTAATTTTTCTTATTTTCTGTAGAGATAGGGTTTTGCTATGCTGTTTAGGCTGGTCTAGAACTCTTGGCCTCAAACAATCCTCTCACTTTGTCCTCCTAAAGTGCTGAGATTACAGGTGTGAGCCAACATGCCCAGACATGGGGCTATGTTAGTAACTGTGCATGCCAAGGGAAATGTGCAGGCTCAGAAAAGACCTGAGGGTACCTTCAGTTTACACTTTAGGCTGGTCCCTGGCACAGATACAACCTATAATGGTAATAATAATAACACAGAAAACCCTGGGAAAGGGAGAGAATCTGATTTCCAGAGTTACCACATTATAATTCAAATGTCCATTTTTAAACAAAAAAATCATAAGGCATACAAGGAAACAGGAAAGTCTGGCCCATTCAGAAAACATCTCTGGGAAAGACAAGATAATGAACTTACTAGATAAAGACTTTAAAACAGCTGGCTTAAAGATGCTCTAAGAGTTGAAGGAAGATATGGACAAAATCAAGAAAGCAGTGTATGAACAAAATGAAAATATCAATAAGAAGATAGGAAAAATAAAAGTGAAAAAACCAAATTCTAGAGATGAAAAATCTAGAACAAAAATGAAAAATTTACTAGAGAGATTCAAAAGTAGATTTGAGCAGGCAGAAGAAAAAAATTAGTGAACTTGAAGGTAGGAAAGTTGAAATGTTTGAGTCTGAGGAACAGAAATAAAAAAGATTGAGAAAAGTGAATGAAGCCCAAGGAACACTATCAAGTGTGTAAATATATGCATTATGAGAGTTCTAGAAGGAGAAGAAACAGAGAAAAGGGTAAAGAGATTATTGAATAAATAATGACTTATTATTTGAGTAATAATTAATGGATGAAAGTTCCTAAATTTGAAAAATAACATCAATGTAAACATCTAGGAAGCTCAATGAACTCCAAGTAGAGTAAACTGAAAAAGACTCACACCAAGAAACATTATAATCAAACAGTCAAATGCCAAAGACAAAGAAGGAATCTTGAAAATGGCAAGAGAGAAGTGACCCATTACATACAAAGGATCCTCAATTATACTGGTCAGTTGATACCTCATTAGAAACCCTGGAGACCAGAAGGTGTGGGGTTGATATATTCAAAGTGCTGGGAAAAAAAGTCAATGAAGAATTCTACATCTGGTAAACTGTCGTTCACAAATGAGGGAGAGAGAGAGACATTCCCGGATAAACAAAAGCTGAAACAGTTCATTACAACTACACTTGCTCTGAAATAAATGCTGAAGGGAGACCTTCAGATTGAAATAAAAGACACTAGACAGTGATTTGAAGCCATATGAAAAAACGAAGATATCTGTTAATGGTAAATACATGGAAAATTATAAAGGCTAGCATTATTGTCGCTTTGGTTTGTAAATCAGTCTTTGATTTTCTATATGATTTAAGAGATTAATGCATACAAAACTAATTATTATTCTATGTTCTTGGACACACAATGCTTAAAATGTAATTTTGTGACATCAGTAACTGAAAGGGAGTAGGGACAGAGGTGTATAGGAGCAGAGTTTTTGTATGCTATTTAAATTAAGCTGGTATAAATCAAATTAGAGTGTTATAACTTTAGGATGTTAAATGTAATTCTATGGTAACCACAAAGAAAATAGCTATAGAACATACACAAAAGAAAATGAAAAGGAATTATAACATTTCACTACAAAAGAATCAACTAAACCCCAAAGAAGACAATAATGCAGGAAATGAAGAACAAGAAAAAGCTAGGTGGCATATGGAAAACAAATATTAAAATGGAAGAAGTAAGTCCCTTTTATCTGATTACTTTAAATATAAATAGCTGAAGCATTCATGTAAAGAACAGACACTGGTAGAATGAATTTAGAAACAATATCTAATCATGTGCTCTTTACAAGAGACTCACAATAGATCCAAAAATACAAATAGGTGGAGGGTAAAGGTATGGAAAAAGATATTCCATGTAAATAGTTACCAAATGAGAGCTGGGGTAACTTTTTTGATAAATCAAAAAAGTTTACAAGATGCAAAAAAAGATGTTATATATTAATAAAAAGTTCAATACAGCAAGAAGATATAGCAATTATAAACATTTACTCACTTAATAACATATTATCAAAACATATGAAGCAAAAATTGACAAAGTTGAAGGGAGAAATAGACAGTTTGTACAATGGTAGTTGGAGACTTCAATACCCCAATCTCAATAATTGATAGAAAAGCCAGATAGGAGATAAGTAATGAAATAGAGGACTTGATCAAAACAGTAAACCAACTAGATCTAATAGATATGTACAGAACACTCAATGAAAGCAGAACAACAAAATACCCTCTTCTCAAGTGCACATGGGACATTGTCCAGTATAGACCATATGTCAGGCCACAAATCAAGTCTTATTAGATTTTAAGAAATAAATATTATACAAACTCTCTTCTATGATTACAATGGGGTGAATTTAGAAATCAAGAACAGAATAAAAACTACAAAATTCACAAATCTGTGGAAATTAAACAGCACACAAACAACCAAAATATCAAAGAAGATGTCACAAGGGAAATTAAAAAATAATTAGAGATGAGTGAAAATGAAAACATAACATACCAAAACCTGTGGGATGTATTAAAAGTAGTGTTAAGAGGGAATTTATAGCTGTAAATATTTATATTAAAAAAAGAGAAAGATCTCAAATCAACAAACTACTTTACAACTTAAGGAACTATAAAAGAATAAACTATACCCAAAGTTAGCAGAAGGAAGGAAATAATAAAGATTAAAGGAAAGACAAATAAAAGAGAGAAGAGGAAAATGATAAAAAAATCAACAAAATCAAAGATTAATTCTGCAAAAAGGTTAACAAAATTGATAAATATTTAGCTAGATTGGCTAAGAAAAAAGAGGTAAGACTCAAATTACTAAAATCAGAAATTAAAGTGGGGGCATTACTACTGATTTTACAGTAATAAAGTGAATTATAAGAGAGCACTATGAACAAAAGTATGCCAACAAATTAGATAATCTAGATGAAGTGACAAATTCCTAGAAATATAAAACCTTCCAAGACTGAATGATGAAGAAATAAAAACTCTGAATGGACCTATAACTAGTAAAGAGATTGAATTAGTAATCAAAACCTCCTGACACAGAAAATCCCTGGACCCATTGGCCTCACTGGTGAATTCTGTGAAACATTTAAACAAATAACATCAATCCTTCTTAAACTTTTCCAAAAACTTGAAGAGAAGAGAATACTTCCTAATTCATGCTGTGAGACCAGCATTGCTCCAATACCAAAGCCAGACAAAGACATGACAATATGAGAACATTATAGCCAAATATACCTTATAAACCTTAATTTAAACATCTTCAACAAAATACTAGCAAACTAAATTCAGCAGCATATTTTTTTTTTTTTGAGACAGAGTCTCACTCTACTGCCCTGAGTAGAGTGCCGTGGCGTCAGCCTAGCTCACAGCAACCTCAAACTCCTGGGCTCAAGCGATCCTCCTGCCTCAGCCTCCCGAGTAGCTGGGACTACAGGCA